>JAQFXU010000481.1:0-52139 GCA_034693705.1 Spatulosminthurus flaviceps | reverse complement strand
ATTGTGTACGAGCGAAATTAAAAGTTAACCTAATTAGGCTCAACAGGTTTTATGCAGACGGAATGCGTGATTATGCTACGTCAATTGATTGGTGAAAAAGTACATTTGAAATAACAGGGCCGCCGTGTATGTCGCCGTTCCGTTTAAAGTTGGAAGGGTATTGAAGCAGATGTATCCTTTAATTTCCATTTAGCTCTATTTTATATATGTATGTTCAAGGTATTAGGACGGAGATCGGTCCTGTATTAAAAGTTCGAGGTGGCTATGTTTTTTTCTTAAGGCCATTGCATTGGAATACAAGTACACTGAGTAGTAGTAGGGAAAAGTTCGTGTACTTGTTAACATTCCAGTTAAATGTATAGAAAGTGCCTTGTCAAGTCAGCCTTTTATTTGAATGGTCCATGTTAATTGTTACACGAATGTAGTAGATATTAACGTATGTGTAGAGCTCGTCCGTCTCTTATTACTTGAACGGAAGAGCAGTGAGAAATGGTATATTACCCCGTATTTCAAGTGTATACATTACGATGGATGAGATTTTTTTCGCAAACTAAAAGTCAGAGGAGTTGCAAGGCTGTGGAAATTGAAAAAAATTTAAACTGTGGTTTTAGTGCATTTTTTATGGAGGTTTTGTTTCTCTCCAAGTATTACAGACACTTTATCCTGCAAAACCTCGTTAATATGATTATCCTCATCAATATAAGTTAGGACTTGTTCCAAGTATTAATGTCAGTCATTGAGTGAGTTAGGTAGGGAGTTAGGCTGAAATGCATGGAAGTGCATGTGCAGAAATCTCAGCATTTCCTACAAGATTTTTTTAATGAATAAATAGCTACTACTAACCCAGAGAGAAAAAAATAACTCGTACAATGAGTTGCTGGGTTCAAGAATGAAGCAATTATCTATCTTCAACTCATCATGGCTTTCTTATAGAGTGACTTGAGGTTATGAAATAAGAATTCCAGCAGGGAATCATTATGATACGTGTGAGGATCTTGTGTATGTCTGAGGAAACGTTTTTTTCTTTGGCGGTGATGATGATGATGATGATGCAGTTATGTCCTCTTTTTACACATTTTAGCCCCCTTCTTCTTATATGTGCAGCTATTAACTTAGACGTGAAATTGCTAAATACAAAGTTTGATTGAAGAAAATCTTTTGTTATTATTTGCTCAAAAGCATTAATGTAAAAGAGGATTTTTTTGTAAAAAAAAAAAAAAAGAAGAAGAAGAAGGAAAACTTTAAGAATTTTGGAGTTGTGAGATTTCAAGTGAGGATAAATTGCATATAAAAGTCATGACTGTGTGTAAAGAGATTCCATATAAAACAGTATCGTCAACATTTAGGTCTCTGGCTCCTTTTCCGTCACATCTGTAAAATAATATCTTGCTTGTGGTTAAATTAACAAAAAAAGAGTGCACATTGGATCTTTCTCTTACATTGTTCTTGCACTCGGAATTGCATATCCTGAAAACCGGATTGGATTGCACAAAAAGTAATTGTGTAGCCAAAGTTAATTGGCAGCTTGCAGATATTTCACTACACTTATTAGTTTTTAGGGCGGCGGAGCACCCTACTCAAATACTCAGGTCCGCGGTTCCGCAAATCCGCTCGTATATTTCCACAAGATTTCTCAAAATACATACACATTTGATCGCTTTATTTGAAAATATTTGTTCATATTACTGAGACATATTTAGGGTACCTAAAAATTGCATTGTGATGTAGGTGAAACAATTGACCCGAATAAATTATTATTATTGCTACCATTTAATTGCAATCGCAGCTGGGATGATTAAAATAACAGAATTGTAATAATCTCGTCCATTTCAAGTCATTTCCTGTGATGCAGAGGAAGTCGATTAAATCAAGTTATTCCAGAAATGAGACCCGTGCACAAATCACGTTGGGATCTGTACCTGACGCCACCCTTCGCAAAGGTCTCAAATGATCGCGAAGCGTGGGTTTTTAATGCGCCTTGTATTTAAGAGTAATCTGTATACTTGAAGCAGGTTATAGGGATCCCTTCATCATTACTACTTGTAATTGTAAGTTAAATTAAATGAGAATTGAATACCAATCCACAAGTCTCCTCACCTGTTCTCTATTAGAACCAACGTCTTTAAGAACAACTTGATTAGTACATGAAGTTTCATGAATAAAAAAGTACTAATAATAAGAAGAGCGTGTGTAGCAGGTGTCTCTTATTTTGTACAAAGAAACTGAAATCAAATGATTTTTGCCAATGATCTCAATATTTTTCCACTATTGACGGCAGCTTTGCTTTTTATCACCATAGTAGTATAATGTAGCTATAAAAGCACATAAGGAAAAGAATCATTGGAAAACAACTACTTTATAAATTGACTTTGCAAGATCTAATGATATGGTATGTGATAAAAAAAGGCCTCAAGGAGTGCAAATAATAACAATTGAACAGTTGAAGCGAGACAGAAGGAAGAGAAAGAGTAGGAAATTAAAGGATTTTTTGCACATTCCTAAATCCCTTCCTTCTCTTTTTACTCTGACCTACCACACTTTATTGTAGATATTTAGCCCCTTAATTACATTCACACTACAACATCATAAATGTACTGGCGCTTCAGACTACAGGAACATCCATCATGTCAGAAGATGTAGTAAGAAAGTCATGTACTCTCATTCCATAGGTTGAGGTTGAGGAAGGTAAGGTAAATAAATGTGATCAAATTTCTAGGGGAAATTTCCATCTTCACGATTTAACTTTCCTTTGCTAGTTTCTCACCTCTAATAATGAATTTTGGAGCAAGAGGAAAATCTCATATGAATTTTCTCACTCGTGATATAAAAAAATTCACGATTCTTATAAATTTTAAGAAATTTGAACTGAATTTGTCAATCATAATTTGACATGTCGAGAAATGTTTGTCTTTCTAAAAAAACTTTTTCAGCCCGATTTCCTTTAAAAATTTTAAAAGCTTTTTTTTGTAATATTAACAATAATGTGTAATGAGACTGTCAAGAAAATACTATACTGAAAGGGGTTCAAAATTATTGCAGAAGATCCTTTTAGGAAAGAAAGGCAATTCAGTCATCCACAGACCAACTTCATTTCCCCCAAATACTCGATCCTCCCTGTATAAAATGATAACTTTCATTCTTTGACATCTCACAATCAGCTTAGAATAGAATAGAATAATCGGGCTCCATATGGCAGCAAGTGTGATTGCTGCCTTCACAATCAGCTTAATAAATACATATAGGATTTTACCTATAAATGTTACACACATATTCATTCCATTCATCACTGCTGTAGTAAAACTTTGGCAATCGTCATAGTTACTAAAATGAACCGAGAAGTGAAATGTCATATTTGCTCATTTTTCCAACTTACATATACACATTTACGTGGGCGAATGAGTCGCCTATTATAGGGAAATGTTAAAAATTTTATTATCTACAATAATATTTTGACGTAATACGTCAAATGGAATAACAGGATTATGTAAGAGAGCCATTAATAAAAATTAATTTAAAAGAAATAAAAAAAATGTCATTATTCCTCGGATCCTCTCTCATTCTCCTTCATCTGAGGGACTGTGTACTGTGTGTGAGTAGAGTTGATCCTTTTACTTCTTACGATTCATGCCTGTCATCTCCCTCTCATCTATGTGGATACACTGAATTCTCCACCTTGTTCAATATAGTGTAAACAAACCTATAAGAAAGAACACTTGAGCAAGGTTTTTAAACCTGCAATTCAATGAGCATTCCTCCATGTGAAGTTCCATTGATGTGCATTCAAGAGAATTCGAGAGATGTTGAATACTTTTTGAGGCTTCTGTCAATTTCGTTCCAACTTTTTCAGTTGCATCGTTTATCCCATCCAAACTTGTACATTTTATGCATTCTTATTCTACATATGTAATTTACCCATGTAAATGTATTAAAATAGTAAATAAAAAATAAGGAATAGAAAATAAACGTTATATTTAAAAACATGTTGGTTTAAACTGCGACCACCGTTCTGGCTCCCGTTGCTCTCACTACATCTTCATAGGATTTATGTTGATCAATGTTCCCCCCCTTTTGGAGGAGTTGAGCTTAGTTGGGAGTACGCTAGAAGAAGTTGATTCTTTCCAAATGCTTTTATCCTCCATTATTCCTTGTTACAAGGACTAATACAATACGTATAGTCTAGCCTAGCAAATCGTATATGTAGACTATAGGCTGTAAAGGTGTAGTGTGGATTAAATGTTACTTTTCTTAAGAAATAAACTCACTGCTACTACCGGCGCTGAGGAGAGGCTAAGTTTAGCATTTAGCCTGAGATTAGGTGTATACATAAGGGATGGGATAAATAATAGCTGAGTGAGCATACAATCGAATGCTAAAGTGTATCTAAAAAGAGAAAGTGTTTCTATACTTTTAGATACTTTCCGCCTATGGCTATATAGAGACACTTTTAGCTCGGTACTTAGTTTACACTTGTATGTACATATATGTAGCTTTTATTCATTTTGTTTCCCTCTCTTGCTTCAAGTATTATCTACATACACTTATAAGTTTAAGCATGTCTAAGTTTCAGCTTCTACCTTCTCCTGCTCAATGCCCCCGTCATTCCGTCAATCAAATTAACTTGTGATTTCCCGTCCACAATATACTATACTGTACTTATCGTCTATAGCTATAAAGCATGGTGTGTAAATAAGGAGTGTAAATGCATAGGTTTATATGGGCAGATGCAATAATGTAAAGCTTTTTATAGCTTTAGCTCTTTTGAGAAACATTTAAGGAAATATGGGGAAAAGAAGGATTGCAATTGGGATTAGCTCATAGAGAGAGAGAGATTGAAAAAAACACGAGGATATTTAGTAATGGTGACAATGTATTGGATTTCCCCCAAAAAGTCGTATTTACAATTCAAGTTTATTTCTGTAAGAACTTTGAACATGTAAAGAAATTGTTTGTAAAATGGAAGTTTTTTCTTGATGCTCATGAAGAATTTAATTTTCTAGAAATTTAAGTATGGGTTAGGAGGAGACTGATAATGTTACTTTTTTTTGTAGATCTTAAGATGTGTAGCGTGTGTGTAGCTTTGTATGTACTCGTGCGAGGGAGAGATACAGAGATTACCATATTATTCTGATGTGTTGTTAATAAGTATAGCTATAGAAAGAAGATAAAGAAAATTGAGGCTCAATACCGTAGATGAATTTTTTGACAGTTGATAAATTTCCCTGCTTGAAAATATTGCCGCTCTGAGTGAGTGTATCAAGATAGATAATCATGAGACAAATATATATGTATTTTAAATGGAAGGGAATTTCACGTAGCTTGGGTTAGAGATCCGTAGATTTTTTGGGAAAGGTTCTGCGCTTGAAATACGTACTTATAATTTGTCTTTTACTATAAGGATCTATGCTTGAGTTTCCATGTCATTTTGAGATTTGAAGAAAAAAAGGGTTCTGCTTTGCAAAATATTATGTTGAATTTTTTGTCTTGTTCTTCCTTGATTTTTTTTATTATTACATAAGTTACAGTAACTTGTTCCAGTGAAAAAGTATGTATACATCGGAAATACGATGTATTCAACTAAGAAATTGAAATCGTCCTTTTAAATTTGGAGAAACAAATTGAGGATTTTTTTCAATGGCTGTAGACGAGACGGGAAAATCTTTTTAGTTTAGGATTTTAGCTAAGCTTGAAATAAAGTATGAATTTCGTAAATGGATAAATAAGATTTAGGATAGTCACCATTCAATGGTTTATTTTTATGAGTGGCTTATTTGTATAGAGTCTCGCCGGTATTTCAATTGTTTATGGGAAAAAAATTTCCGGAGCAATGGCTTTGAAGAAAGAAACAAGCGGTTTTGCATTACGTGGTCATTGACAAAAATTCTCAATTATGAATGTGCACTTGAGCAAAACTTGACATTTTTTTTAAATCACTTCTGGTGTAGAAGAGTAGTAAAGCGCCGTAGTAGTATTTGGGAGTAAATTGACTTGTGTGGGTTTTGTAAGAAGAAAAGAAGAAGATGAAACAAATTTTCTCTATTTTTTTAGGCTAACAATAAAACTACGTAAGTACAACAATAGGGAAGTTTCAAAATATCCAAGTGCAATTGCACATTGTCCTCTTCTCACAAACGTCTCGTATATTTTTCTAGTGAATTTTTTTTATCTAAATAAAAGTTAAAATACGACGACCATGACAAACAGCCTAAGGAAAGTGTATGCATCTTTTGGTATTGAGCAAAAGGTAAAATTAGACCCCCAAAAACAAGTTTCCATTTTCAATTAGTATTGTTCCCGTTGTCCTACAGAGGAATTTATTCTACTATAGAGAATACATAAAGAAAATAACTGATTTTAGGGTTACGTCCAATAACCGCATCGAAAGTAATTTTATCCATTTTTCTACCCCTTAATATTTTGCTAATATTTGTAAAGATTTCCTTCCTTTTAGTGTATACATGCACAGACTGAGAATAAAATCCCAATTATCCAAATAGGAAAAAAATCCCATCTTTGCAAATGTGCTAAATTTTAGCTCATTTCAGTAGCAGGAGTAGAATTTCCAAATTGTCTCATCTTCTAACACCAATAATAATATTGTTACATTCTTTCTCACAATGAGTCAGTGAGTAATTTAGCAAGTGCAAGAAAAAAACTATTCTCTCTGCTATTCTCCTTCACATTCCTACAATTGCAAGGAAAGATTCTTGCATGGTGCATTTCCACAACTACTATCTCTCTTCTTGAACCACACCTGTGCTAAAACCAGAACATGTTGTATAGTTAAAAGGGATGCTCTGCAAAAATCTTATTTCCAATTCCAACCCTATACATTACATGTAGATACATACATACATCCATACAAATACCAACAAAGTACACACACATACACACACACACTAGCGTCCTATGCTAACGAAGGTGCACTTTCAAGTATATAAAAAGAAACCCATTATTCTATATTAGCATTATGTTTAAAACGCTATAATCATCCAATAATGTTGAAACGCTTGTAACACAGTAGCTAACCTTAAGAAGAATTATATGGAAGACCAGTTTTATATTCATGAGGAAGAGCATAAAACAAAGTACTTCAAGTGTATATATCTAGATAATATGTATGTATATAAAACTTTTAGTAAATCCCCAAGTACGTTTTCTTACATATCCAATCCAAGATACGAGAGATGAGACAGGGCTGTAACAGTATGCAAGCCCCTTCTTGAGCATATTTACTGACTCGCGTAAAAATAAGAGCCAATATCCTTCACTATACAACTTATACCTGCAAAGAGAGGTACACACTAAAAGTTTTTCCTTGTATGAAATTATTAGAGCATAAATTCCGTTAACTTTATGCTTGACTCATATAACAAAATGTAAAGCTACAATATATATGAGTGTCTTTATATATTGTAGGTGAATATATATCCACATGTACTTTCTTTACTACATAGTATAAAATATCAAGTATATATATAGAAAAGTGAATGATAAAATGTTTGCTCTTAAAATCCACTCTTGAATTCTCTAGATTTTTTCAAGTACTGCACACACTCCTTGTGTTTCCCTACAATAATGTGTAAATACAACTTGGAAATATGAATTTAATTTTTATGTTTTTTCCCTTTTTTAAACTTACTACAAAGTAGGATTTTATCAAGAATTTATCAATTTATTTTTATATTTTTTTTACATACCCTGGTAAATAATTAGTGTGGAGCTCTTTGAGCGAGTTCTGCTATGATTTCAACAAAGGATTACTATCAGGCTAAGCTCCACTCAAGATGTGTATCCATTTACAAGGTGACCTTTTGTATTTACAGAGGTATAGCCATATCCTCGAGATTTTTTAAAGATGTGCTAAAAGTTATTTTAGACCGGAAAAATGTGACACTTGCGTGAAAAAAAGGTATATTATGCCACCCACATTTATTCTTAGCTAAGACATAACCTTTAGCTTCTTCTCATAGTCATTGCGAAGGAAAGATAGGTTAGAAGGACTAAGGCGAATGAGTCATCCTCGCAAATCCATTTTTTCAATTGATTTTTTTGCTCTTACAAGAAACAACAATTCCTCAGATTTCCCTTCCTAATCACACCTCCTAAATTCCCGTAACATTCTAACTGCAAATTTCCTCCTTCTCCCATATCATCTAACATTATTAGTAATAGTAGGAAAAGAAGGGAGAGCGAGAAAAAAAGAGTACATAGTCATTTTTTGTTACGTATCACATAAACCTCATTATTATGTATTTAACAGTGCAAGTTTTTTTTCTTCAAGGACTCCCTCTCATAATCAAAGGATTTTTACCTGTATAAACGTATAGCTATACACATAATAATAACAATTGAAACCCGGATTTTATCTGGTTTTCCCCTCAGCTTTTTCGCAAATTACCTTTGAACATGAAAGAGAGGAAAAATCGGGGCTATTATCCCCCCTCCCTCTAGTATAAATACTTGATAAATAAAGTATGACCTATGCTATAGAACGAAATGTGCTTGTTGATAAATTAGTGGGGGAAACGTGATGAAATTACACGAATCACCTCAGGATCTTCATCCATTATATATTATTGCTGAAGATATGGCAGTGAGAGATGTAATATTTTATTCTTATAATAAAATTCTCTCAAAGCATCATCATCAACAAGAGCAATACGTAATTTTGAGTACATTTAAATTCTAAGGTTAAAGGTGTTGGAGTAATGATTTAAACATATTTAATTATTTCGCATAACCATTCTTCTCACATTGAAGATTTTTATTTGATCAAACTACCCTCCTCATTTTACACAATTACTATCTATGATCAAGTTCATCATTAGTGAAACAAGTATTTCCTTTAGAATGGAGTGTGTAGGTATTCTCCCAACCTTAAAAAACTGATGGATATCATTAATGTAAAAGTATTTAGAGATGAATAATTTTAGTGTCAACGGGTATAAAATATATAGGATGACTGAGGAGAATAATTTCAACATGACCTATAGCAGAAAATCACATAACTTTGGAAATCATTACATTGAAATTCCATTTCCATGCTCTTTATGTCCCATATCTAAAACCCAGTAAAATTTATTACCAAGCCTCTCACTGTTACTATACACCAAAAGATTGAATCATCAAAATGATCATCCTTGTTTAAGTTACAGGAGAAAAAGAACCTATGAAATTCCCCATACTTGTGATAATGATTAAGTATAAGGGAAAAAATAAAATAATGGAAAAGACAAGAAAGTCTTGTCTCATAAATTTTACTCACACCGAGAGACATTGACTTCTCCTTAACACTGTTACAGCTTTTGTGTATATGTTAAGTCTCTTCAATCATTTCATATTGTATATTATTCCTATACAGAAACAACAGTAGTAAGATAAATCAAAGGAAATCATAGAGGAATGTGTTTTCAGTAATCACAACGTTTATTCTTCTGCATGCAAATTAGCTTAGGGAAAAAAGCAAGATTTGAATTCCAATTAGTTACATACTATTTCCCTATATTTTCCACAATACTTAGCTACGAGAGGGATTGAAACCCTTTAATTCATCTAGAAAAGATGTTGTTACTCCATAGGAGCACTCATCTGTCTATACAATACAATATACTACTACCGCTTTAAATTGAAAGCCAGTAAACCAGTCCATAAGTTCAGACCTGCGGTTCCTCTAAAGGTTAGACACTACCCATCCCTTACATTCTTCAGTAAATATACATAAATAGGCTGGAGCCAAATCATATATGGTTTTGCTTAGGAAAAAATTATAATTAAAAGTAATAAAAATCCGACGCTTTTTTCCTTTAAAAAAAACTTGGTTAAACTCTGAATATTTTCTAAAATATCGTGACTATTTAACAATATCACGCTACTTTTTTTTCAAACTTAATTAAACTATTGGGAGTAAAAAAAACTGTGTACGAAAAAAAATTATACACACCTTATACGTTACACGTAACATCCCTCCCGTTTGCATTACTAATCATGCAAGTTTAAGTTACAGAGATCTTTATCCAACCATGGCCATTCCCATAAGAAACCTCTTCTTCTTTGACTAGTTCTCTCTCTCTCCTTTGCGCTTTGGTATCAATCCAAGTCAATTTCCAAGTCCTGGTTAAGCAGGATTTATTGCTTAGTTTTTTTACAGTAATTATGTATTTTTTCATATATATCAAAAGCAACGACGAAAAGTTCTCTGTAAATTACTCACTTTTGCCAAAAAAGTCGTATAACTGTATAACATTTTTTTCTCTCTCAACTTTTAATCAATTGCAATGCATTGGAATTACGTTAATGGAAGAGATTGTCATGTGTGTGTGTGTGTGTGGAAAGGAATTGTGAATTTAGTTTAGAGTCAGGGACAAATGAAAAAATTTCGAGCCAAGTAGTGTAAAGAATAATGACCAATCGAGTGTGTATGTTTTAGGATGAAAATTAAACAAATTCCTGTAACAGTTTCATCAGACTCAGTACACACACACACACAGTCACACGTCAACTCACACTTTTTTTACTACGTGATTGAGATTGACCCAAGAGACGTACATTTAGATTCCTTTTGCTACATTATTGCTACAATGTCATTAGTAGGGATTTTTTTTTCTACCGTAGAGCGTATATAGTATACGAACTTTTTAAGAAAAAAACTTATGGTGAGACTTTTCTCCCTATGTAATATTTTGTATTAGTGTACTAGCATTTTGATATTACATAGAATGACAAGAGATTGAAAGGGAAAAACGTTACAGTACAACAATTTACATACAAATTATCCCCAACGGACTGGTTCGCAATTACATTCTCAACTTTTCAACGCTTCATTGTTTTTTTCTACTATACTTTTACACTTCTTATTATGCTTATATATATGCTGCTAGTATTTGAAGAAAGAGAAAAAAAAATCCTGTCAGTCCAATAGCAATTGAATATGTAGTGTGACAATATATAAGGTACCGTTGATGGAGTAAAAAAGAAATAAAAAAATCAAGAGTTACATAGAAATGGTATCGACACAATTTTTTTCGCCTATAGGTCAAAATCACTTTCATTCCGGCCCTCCAGCTATATCTTTTGTACAATAATATAAACAACATTGAGAAAAGTTGAGCTCTCTTGTCAATCTATCACTGAACTGGATTACTCCCTATTAAAAATGTATTATTTGATTGATTGGAAGGGAATTATTATTTGAGCAGCAGAGACAGATGGACGAGAGTGGATGAATGAATCCATTTGGAAACAATAATAACTTGTAAATAATAATTCTTTAATAAGTTGTAGTAGTAAGTAGTTGTTTCACACGCAATTATTCAGGTCAATCTCTTTACTACATATTTTTTTTCTAACAACCAGAAATTCATTAAGAATCTCAATGGAGCTCCTCAGAGCTAGTATATTTTTAAAAAGAGAATTTTCCCATATTTTTACCTTTTTTCCAAGGAGATATATGCAATTGCTTGTACTACTGCAATTGCTTGTATGATTATTTTGACACTGAATCTCCTCTTATGTTAATGCATATTGCGCTACAGTACTATAAAATGACATTAAATCTAGTGTATTAGCGTTGATTCCTCTCTTAATGCTTGCTTGCCTTGTCCGTTCAAGTAATATTTACAGGGTGATGCACACACGTGTATGTGGTGTCCCTTCTATTCAAATAGCGTGTCATGTAATAGTGCTACTACTACTACTACTACTTCTACTACTGCTTTCTATATAGAGGATAACCGATTGTGGCTTCTCAGTTTACAATAATAATTCTTTTGGCATATCTGCAATGTAGTATAGATATAAAAAAGCCGTAGTACAAGATATAAGATAGGCTAGTATTCGGCAATTTGTACAGAGAGGCAAAGTCCCACGCCGGATCAGTCACAGTACATAGGCATTACTAATGAATGAGAGGTGTGTAGTGTCAAGTATAAGAACTATAAAGACAGAAAATGCAAACTCTCAAGTAGTCATAATTGGAGGTGTAGTAAGTGTACGTGGAATGGAAGGAGAAATAAAATTAGCAAAAATGATTCTTATCTATATAAAGGAATGGTAAAAATTTTATCGTCTCTTTAATATGTAGATACAAATATATTGCAATCCAATTTATATGGTTGAGAAGTATGTATAATTTTGATTGAATGCCAAACCACTGGGACTGTATATTTTCTGTGTAGGTTGAGATAAATGATAATAATAGAAGTTGGTGGAGGAAAATTGCGATAATTGTTATTTTAAAATCAATGGATTTATGAAATGCAGCTCTAAGTACTTTACTATTATTTCCCTTGCTGGGGGCGAGGGTTGTTCTGATTTTTTCATGCTTCTTCTTCTCTCCTTTAATTTTAATACAAGAAAGGATGGAGCGAGAGAGAGAGAGACATATGTGACTTCCATAGGATTTTTCCATTCCCATTCTCTCTTGATCTCCAACGAATGGACCGGTGTTAAGTGACAAATAGACAATGGTTTTCTTGCACTATAAAACTTAACAGTCAACATTGACCTGCTTCAGCTCCCTCTTGTCAATATAAACACCTTAAAGGCTTTAGTATTATTATAGCTTTTGGCATAATCTTGAGGGAGTAGATGACTCTTTCACATTAATCTAAACATTTCTCTCTCTCTCTCTTATTACTTCAACAGGACGAGGAGTATAGAAAGGTTTTTTTTCCAATCCGTTGGCTTAGATTTTGGCTTTGCATTTACTTTTCACTATATAGCTATATGTACATATAGTAGATATGGATTTGCCTATGGATGTGCTAAAAACATATAAGGCAAGTTTCTTGAATAATATCTATTGCAAAATTAGACTAATATTCCTTTGAGTGGATTTTTGTGTGTAGGAAAAGCTACACGCTGAATTTATTATATCTTCTATATTTTATCATCATCATATTGGACCCCAACTAAAAAGATAAATAAAACAAGACTTGAAATGGACATTATATTATGATGTCATTGGAGAGTGTCATTACTCTCCGTCATTGAAATCACCACCAGTGATGATCTTTACATTAAATTAGTTTTATTTTACGAGCAGTCTCTTAAGATAGGCCATTTCGAAACATTTATAAAGAAGAATGTGCAAGAATCTGCGGTGGTTCGTCACTTGTCTTCTTCTTCTTCTTCTTCTATTAAAAATTGTAGGATTACAAACTAAATTTGGAGACTCCCTGTCTCTGATTTACTACACCTTACACTTGACTGGCTCAGCAGTTTGGAGCTCTGAGTCACACAAGGTATAGGATTTTGAAGGAGAGAGTGATATATTTCTTTAAAGTATTATTGTAGAAGTAGTAGAGAAGAGAAATGACTATAGAGACCGTGATTTTTAATTGTTTTCCCATGGAAGAGACATATGGAAGAGAGTTTAGTGTCTGGGACACATTCAGAGACGAGTTCGGAGAGGATGGACTAATTACTGGCGTCAAGATTGATTTCTTTTAAGTTTTGACTCCTCGCAAAACCTTTTCTAATGTGGCGGACTCAATGATCACTACTACACTTATGTATGTGCAGAATATGCTCTCAAGTGACAAGAAGGGAATCACCGAGGGAATATCAATTTTTTAGGGAAAACAAGTTCTGCAGAGAGAGAGAGAGAGACAAGAAGAAGCTGACGGGAATGTACGGCTACTACAATTCTTTTGGTAATTTACATCGTCAATGCTAAGGAGTTACAAAGGTCATATATTTTCTGGTTTCCCACTAACCTGCTGCCCTGGAATTGGCCGGTTGATCCACCTGCTCAATCTACTCATCTCTTTAATTTACATATACATTCATAAGTGTAACCTTCTCTGAATTCTACCTCATACTTGCATGTTTACTCATTCCTCACAATATTTTCTCTATCTCTCTCTCTCTCTCTCTAACACGCGTAATAAACTATCATGAACTGTGTGGGCATTTGTGTAAGAAATAAAAAGAGCTGAGAGCAAGAGTAGCAATGAATATGTGTGTGTAAAAGCGTATATACTTTTCTACATGTATATAAGGCTTACATCCATCAACCCACATGATAAAATTCACTGTAAGTATATACATATGGCAATTTGGAAAATGCTTTGGTTTCAATGATCTTGTCTTATCAGTGGAGTAATGATGAGCGGAGAGGTGCTGATGATTGAGCTTTGCTTCCAAAACACTACTCTCTTGTCTCTTGCATTGTTATAGGATCTTCACTTTTCCTCAGTAAAACATGTTTTCCTACGCTTCAAGTCCCATATTTTTCATGGTGAATTTGACTATAAAGACGATGCTCCTATGCTGCTGTGGGGCTCATGCATAGAGCTATATAATCTTAAAAATTCTTATAATAATCATTTGAAGAGTCGATCGCGAGATTCTCTTGAATGAAAAGGCTTGATTTCAAATATCTTTATCGTATGGCCACATCTCAACTATACCACGTTGAGGCTTGTGGGATATGAAGATATGTATATAGATTGGATCATGATGATATTGTATGTAGCTTGAGTAGCGTGTCATTGAAAGTGTAATATCTTCAAGCTTTGCAAGAGTCTGTGAAACGAGACCAGAAATAACACCGATTATTACAGACCTCAACATGATTACACTATAACATGTTGGAAGATTTCTATCACTTAACTTACGAAAGTATTAACGTGCAGAATATTTAGTGGCAACAAAAGTAATATTTTTTTCCATGTAGAGAGAACATTGCCAATGCAACATGGTGGTAAAATGTATAGCATCTTTCACTTACTATGCATTATGCCTGGTGGAAATGCTTCTATAATTTATAACCGTGGCCTAACTATGTATAGAAAATCTAGCGACTATTGTCTCCTACCACCTCTCACGATTCTTCCATCTAAGCTTAACTCCCTAGCATTTGTATAGATTATTGGTTAGTGATCAGAGAATTTACGGGAAAAGCCTACACTCAACAAGGTTTTTATATATTGAAGTGGAAGTAATTTACGGGAGATTTAATCTATTTATTTTCAAACTATATACTTTGTAACCTTCAAAAAACTGGGGCATTTTTCTTCAAAGGTTACTAAATAAATTTTCCACTGAATTAATTGAACAAGAGGAAGGGAAATTAGGGTTATTGAAAAAAATATTGCTGTTAAAGTTGGTAATTTTTTGAAAAAAATGATGGTATTAAAACAGTAGTAAATAGTAGTAGTAGTGGAAGAGTAGAGAAGGATAATTTTTGTGAAATTTCCAATGCGGAATTCGTGCATGAAAAGGTGGGCCCCGCCCTTTTTTACCTTGACTGAAAAAAGTTGGATATGTTGTGTTGGTTAATCGTGAAATGCATTTTCCATATGTAGCTCCAATACAAATAGTGCATTGAGATGTAAATTAATAATAAATTTCACATGATATCCTTTAAGAGAGCAAAGATATATAGTGCAAAGTAGTAGAGTGTAAAGAGGGATTGAACATATAAGGGAAATGTCAGTACCAGGATAAAAATCCTTTGATTTCACAGCTCCATACCGTCTTACACTTGCACTGTAGAAATAATTGACAGGGTGTTTGCAAAATATTTTTTTAATGGTAGTCATAAATATAGTTTGATAACGATATACACGTTATCATTGCTCAAGTCGTGCATTAAACATTTGCAAACTTATCAAAATATTTTATGGGGAGTATAATCATAATACTACGGGCTAAACAATCACCATTGACAACCAGCTAAATAATCTCCTCTTACTTGATTTTCATCTACTCTGCTCGTAAAACAATCATTGACAGGAGCTCAAAAGCGGAGGCTGTTGCAATACATTTGATTAATACACATCAATCCTGTACAAATATATTTATATATGGCACTCCATATGTACCTCAACCCAGGGAAATGAGATTGTGCAAAAGAATTTCTATCACTCAATAAAAGTAAATTATAGTAAGAGTATAGACAATATTTTTAAAAAATCTTTGTCATTTAAGCCAATGCTGATTACTCCATTGAAAGATTTCGTGGAAATATTTGGCCAATGCAATGTCTAATAAATTTTCGAGCTATGTACTTTTAAGGCTCAACGTTCCTTTCCTTTGGTATTTATCCTTTGGAAAGCTTTTACTCTAGTTCAAGTACAAATGTATTGAGGAGCGTCTGAGTATTTTGCGATATTTGAACAGATGAATTGTTGGAGAATTGACGTGAAATTTGAATAAAAAACGAGGTCAAGTTTTGCCACCCGCTGAAATCTCGTATGTATACGTTCATTGTCATTTGATCTTAAGAATTACACACTTATTGCGAGTCAAGTATAATAAAGTCAAGCTGCTGGTAAAAGTGATGGAAAATATATGAATGCTAGACTATTGTCTAGTTCTGACAAGAATTTCGTGACCAAGACCTTATGAATTTTCCCTTTTGTTCAAGTTCCGAATGTTCTTATAATGATTGAAAGGGCTGGTGAGAAATTGTAGGATTTGACAGGAGGAGAGGACCTAAAGAAAATCTTTTCTCTCTCAAAGTCATCCACTATAGAGATTTCCCTCAATCTCTTTCCAATATCACTTCCCTTAGACATAGTTTTTTTTGTTATACTTTTTCTCACATTGGCCAAATTTGACTGTTCAAGTACCTTTCGTCTTCCTTTCCTAAGCAATTAAAAATTAAGTATTCCTAATTGCATCTACTAACGTGTTTTTGTGATAGAGAATAGATACTAAAGGAGCCAGAGCATTTATAAAGAGTGGCCATCGGCCAGTTGTATTGAAAATGTCATTCCACTCCTTTTTATATTATTACACTCGACTCTAAAAATCCAGAGGTAAATAACCATTTGTTGTGAGCATACTTTCAGAAGGTTAGGGTTTATGAATGTATGAGTGAGGCTATAAATGTATTCAGCCTGCATATATAAAATACTTAACTGTAACTTAAGGTTATTTATGTACATAATAAATAGGTCTTGTTTAACATTAGTTTACATTGAGCTTGTACATAAATTTCTATATGAGTCACATATGAGTCTTCCCTATGTTTGCGTCAAGGTCGGAGATTACACGGTTATTTATAGGCAGTGTAATGTTTAGCCTTTAATTTGAGCCTATGGTAATCACTTTAATCAGATTTAATGATTCTAATTTTTTTGAAATCAAGGAATCTTAGAGGATAAGGATTTGAGGAAGACATTATTTACTCGTTTTTTTAGAAAGTGTTAAAAAAATTTGCTAAATACATAGCACCTTTATTTTTTCTATTCTTCCCCAATAACAAAATATTATATGCAAGTGATAATATTGAGGCACGGTCAAGTTTATACATTTATACAATACCTTAAATGGGAGGAGGCTGGTGCTGTAAGGAAATATGGAGGGAAGGAAAGCTACAAGCTTCACGAATTTTAATAATTATTATGTTTACAACGAGAAAAAGTCAAAGGCTAATGATGATATTAATGGTAGGAGAATTTCCTGGGTTGCCTAAAGTCTTATATTGTAATTTGTGGAAGACAGGTAAAGTTTGGTGATTATTTGCTCTTCACGTAAAAACAAGGCTATAGAATTCTTTGGTGTTAATTTCCGGAATATTTAAATTCTATTTGTAATAAAATTGAGGGCTCAATTTCTTTGTGATGGATGATGGTCGGAAATGTAGAAATTTTTCATATAGGAAAAATACAATGGTTATAATACAACCTCAGGTGCTATTTACTCTTATATAGTATTAAATAAATGTAAGAGCTATAATGTGAATTGCTATTAGCACCTGTACCTTTTGTTAGGGATTTGTTTTGAGAGTATAAAGGAAAAGTTTACCAACTTTTCAATAACAAATAATCATGTTATTGAAGATGGCTCACTTTTACATGATAATATACATACAACAGGCCTTGTCCATCTTTTCAAGTTGAAATGACTGAATTTCACTAGGACCCTCTGCTTTAATGCTATGGTAATGATAGATAGTTCCCTCATAATTCAAGAGAATAAATGCCAATTGACAGGTTGAGCCCATGCGTGCTGGCATGTATAATCAATTGGAAATAATGATAATTGCTGAAGCTTTTAAGCTTTCAATATATTATTGATTCTTGGGGAATAAACGTCTACGCAGAAAATTTTCCTCTCAGCAAATGAAAACAACAAAGAAATCGTCCATTGGAGCACGTAGGAGTCATTTGATCAGTGATAATAATAATTTTTAATGTAACTCAAGGGAAATGATAATCATATGAGAATTGATAAAAGCATTTTATCTCAGATTATTACTTTTCATCTGATTATAAATTCATTTTCTATGTTCTTCTGTATAGTAAATCCATGTAAATTATTTTATTGACGGATTTTATGGTTTGAAAGTTTCTATCAAATTATCCATATTTTTCCCCTATATCTTTTAACATAGGAATTCCACCTTTTCCCGAATTCTTATCTTTTTTTCTTAATGTGTAGATTTGACAATTTTTACTTAATCGCAAATCTTCAATGTAACTTTTCCAATGGAACTTTTGAGTATTATTTCTTAAAAGGAAATACAAGAGACAGCCTCCAAGCTCTAAAGAACTAATTATTGGAACAATAAACCAATGGTTTTTTTTCTCTCTCTCTCTCTTTCTTGATAACATATCAAGTATGCAAAGTACCTGAGAAAATTCTTTGAACATGATAAGTAGGGTATCATATGGAAATATGAGAGTGGTAAGTTTTCACTTGTATCAACTAAAACTTGTACTGCCACACCTGATCTCAAGGATGTACAACAATAAGTAAAACAAAGTGGACCAGCTTTGATTTCTTATTCCGCCTTTCGGTCTTGTCTTTTCTCTTACTCTACGCTCTTGTAAAGCTTTTGTTACTCTTAATGATTATTGTTTGATTGGTGGACAGAATGTCTCTCTCTCTCACTCCTCTCATCAGCATGTCTATATTTTCTTCTCAGATGAATCCACTTCCAATCAATGCCTTTAAGAGGAACGAGTTAAATTCCTCTGATCTGCATTCATTGGGAATATTAGAGTAAATCATTGGCTACACTTATTCCTCTTTTGTCTCCTCTTTAATAATAAAAAAAGAATTGGAACTGAAAAAAAATATTGATGATTGGTGAGAGTAGTATCTGTGGTATGTACAAAAGCTGTAGAGGACAGGAATTGGAATGGCTTCAAGACATGGTTTCGAGCAATTATTTAGTTGAGAAATAATTGAACTATTTAATAAATATATGGCATTTAAAAAAATATGCGATGTTTCAAGTTTTATGTTTCACATGATTTGAGGTCATTTATTAGCTGGAAATATTCGTAGAAAAAAAGTCTTTTATGGTGGATAAATTGTATGAGGTGGATGAAAGACAATAATATAATAATTTCTTTTTCAATCAAGACATCTTTTTCATTGATTGTGATGAGAAGTTACAAGTAAAAAAAAAATTATATTATTGTAACCGGCGGGCCAAGACAGGAAATGTGTGGATGTTATATGAGGAGTAAATTAACTACAATTACAATGCAGATGGAATGAACTCGTTTGTTCACACAGAGACAGTCAGAGTCAGAGTTATTGTGTTCGTGGGGATTTCCTGCCACATCTCTATATGCAAATTTTATTGTATTGAACCATTTATGTACAGGTGTCCGTTGACTTTCCATGTCAGCAGCAGAGCAGATGTGAGTGCTTGAAAAAGGTCCATCAATTTTTAGTACATGTGTACATACATACACATGACGCTGACATATCTATCAAGCTATAGGGATATCTTATTTACAATTAAAAATGAATAAAGAATAATTATTGCGATGAATTTCTCAAATCTTTTACACATCAATTTCTTCTCACCCTCCCTCAAAAAAACCACTTTATTGTGTGTAAGTGTGTGTGTGAGTGGAGGAATTGAAACATTGTAAAAATACAAATTAGAGGAACAATCAGGAGTTTTCTTAGGCTCTTTTGTGATCACAGGTTGGAAGAAATGTGTCTTTACAGGATCTCTTTTTTCTTAACGTATAAATATATGTTGGTTCTATCTAAATCAACAACAATATAAATGAAAAGCAAAAGCCCCTACATGTACTTAGCACTGTAATAATAGGTGTAATCACATGGTTTGTCTTATTCCTTTTGTCACAGGATTTTGGTCCTTTTTTGGGACAAGAGGAAATCCACATTGTTTGTTGAGTAAATTTATTTTCCACAGCACCATGTCGTTTCCAATCTCCTTGTCAGCGAGGGAACAGATAGTTAACTTGTTAAAGTAGCTACTATAAGGGATGTACATATAAAGACAACCATACCCATCAAAAGTAGAAGTACATAATAATTTATATATGAAAATAATAGCTTGTTTTGCCATCCTCAATCTCTTTCCTTTGAGCTTCAGTCTACATGGTGATTGTAGGGGTTAGGAAATTAATGTTTAAGGTACAAGACGCGCGCAACTATGCTTGAGCAAATTTCCACGAAATCAGTACCATTTTAAGTACTCTTTCATTTTTGGACTTGGTCACTACATACGCTCCATATTATGTACTGTACAGTGACACGTGTATTTTGTGAAGTTGCAGAGCTGTACTATACGCTAGAAGGCATAAAATAATGACACAATGGAGAAGTTTTTACTTCCGCCGTACCTTGCAGTGTCAGGAGTGGGTCAAACGTTTAATTGAGGCTTGTTATTACAGAGTGACTGTACCCTCCTAGGCTGTCTCATACTAAATGTGTATGTACAAGCCTCTGTAGGATTTTAGGATTTTAAGTAAAGAAATGCGTAAAGTAAATTTTTTATGTAAACGTCTCTTGGTACAAAATATAATTCTCATGGGTCTATATATGTTGGCGTTGAGTGAGACGAGATGAAGTGCTATTTTGCGGTGATTTTTTCTGTATACATTGCACGTGGTGACAATATCTCACACACATATAATAAATATATGTAGTTAGAGGAAAAAAGCTATTGCACAAGAATTTAAAGGAGCAAAAGCTCTCTGTAGAAGCTCATAATAATTGTGTATTTATTTAACAAATCAAAAGGTTAAGAGAGGAGAGCAATTACGGTAACAGAATATCAACATAACTGATAACATGAAAATGTTTAGTAAAAGCTTTGACCCTCGGCTAGTAATAGTGGTATAGTGGTAATAGTAATATACTAAAAGGTGTCCCAATTAAATAATAATTTTCCACTTGATATTCTCCTTTAGCTACTTTTTATAGCCGTGAATTAAATTCTCTCTGTGTATGATTCTTGTGAGAGAATATGATGATAATAAAATACTCCTCTTTTCTTGAATTCCTGCCAGTACATATTTACTACATGGTAATAATTATTATACTGCTGATCATGTAGCGAACAGCTAGGCCACCTCTGTCGTCTGTTTACGTACATATATTGGAAAAGGTGAAAAATTAATGGGCCTTATTTGATGTGCATGGCTGCACTTGAGGTGTGAAAAAACCCTATTATTTGTGGTTTGCCATACACATACTATCCCCTATTACTATAGAGTAACTACTATACAGGATGGTAGAAATTTTCTCATCTTCTTCCTTTTTTCCCCTCCATTATTTACTTTTCCACGCAAATTCCTCACGAACTCCAAATTATATAGGGACGAGACAGACATACAAGAGACAGTACGACATTCAATATAGATCAGGATCAGTTTCGTTTAACCTCAATAATAAATACTTTTCAAGAAGAGAGCTCAAGATTTTTTACCTTGTATATGTACCACTTACATTAATTTTAATACACACGAAATAATTATTTTGACTGAGAAGCTTGTTGTGAGAGAGACAAGGCTAGAAATTAATTGTCCGAATAATAGGACTAGGTTACATCAATTTACTCTCTAATAATTACTCTACAAGAATATATGTATAAAATTTTTGAAAAATTAATCAAACAATGATAATAATATTCGTGACTTAATTTTGTTTATTTTTTGTATTTACAGGAAAAGTCAGATATTTCTACTATCGATACTCTTAACTATATCGATAGCATCTGCATTACAGCCATATGAACAAATAGATGATCATGGAGGGAGTGGAGAATGTGCACTTCTATTAGAAGGACCTGGAAGATCCTCAGCCTTCGATTATGGCTTAAATACATTAAGAGGCACACCAAGGTAAGATTGATGAGTTTCCATTTCATATACACATTATTATTATATGTAGCTGTAGAATTATATCCACCAAAAAGAAAACAACAACAACAAACCCAAAATGACAGGCATTTTCTTGGCCATGTTGAATACATTGCTCATAAGAAGAAACTTCCTACGCTTGTGATGAACTCCTTTTTAAAGGGGTTACATTATTCATATATTATACCTTTAATTTTTGAAAATTTAGAGAAATTTGTGTAAAAAATCCACATTTCTTTTCGATGTACACACGTACGTAGAGTTTGTACTTAAAAATTAATTACTCATGTTTAAGCATACATGATGCGGAGGCACTTTCAAAGGTTCTTGCCCTTGCAATGAGATTAGTTCAAGGAACCGTCGTTTATACATTGAATAAAAAAACTAGTGCTTTTTTATATAAGGTTCCCCTGTATATCATTATGTATAGATGCATAGTTTGGAGTTACACACGCTCCAAGTATTAAATTCCGTTTGTATTCAAACGAGGTTTAATTCCTAGAAAAATGTCTCATATCCACGTTATTCTCCGATGGCTTCAAGTTTTTCTTACACGGTTTCTTAATTTTAAAAATATCATGTGAATGTGCATATATACGGAGATTGTATATAAAAAGGCCAAGAAGCGTTATTTTACTGACAGAGAAGAATGAGACGAGGCTCTTGGCCGCGGTCTCGGTCAGTCTTATTACGCTGTTTTATGCCGTTTCATTAAGCTTTTCCATTAATTTTTACATAAGAGCCAGTGCTTCTCAGACTATTATAATAAATGTAAAAAACAGACTGTACTCAATCAGGCCTCTGCCTACGTTAATTTTATTTTTCTCATGTATGCTATTTATACACACAGAGCGTAATCGTTTAGAACGTCTGTAGTAGTGAGCTACTTTTTTAAGCACCTGAGCAAGTGCTTGATTTAATAAATACATACAATGCACATACTAGAGATGCATATTATTGGGATTACCCCCAGGGCTCTGTACACACTTGGTATTTTAAAATCCCTTCATGTACTTATATATAAAGCTAAACGAGGTACATATTGGTTAAAATAAATCCTGGGCTAGAAGTTACTCTGAATTATGTGCATGCATACTAATTAAATGCAACGTGTGTAATGTTATGTACTTTGTGTGTGTGTGAGTACTGTTAACTCTTATAGACGTAAATACTTGAGGTAGTTAATCTATTGATTGTATTGAAATTACAACAATAAGCCTCCCTGCAGTGGAGGTTCACATGTATCTGTTAACGGCTCATAAGACAAGGCCATCACAAGGACGTGCATCCCTAATCCATCCGAGCAACCAACTTTAAGATCCTATAAGCTGATTTTTCTCTCTCTCTCTCTCTCTCTCTTTCTTCTCATTCACACACTGATCATATAACAGGACTACTATGAGATAAAAAAGACTTGCACTTACTTTTTTTTCGCTATCTGCCCTTCCTAATCCTATGCACTTGCTGTGAAATTCTCAAACCTCCCTGTCTATTTAATGCAAGTACATATATTATCTCTCTACGTTCTATAAGATTAGCGGATTGATTAGAGTAGAGGCAATCACACGCAAAAGATTAATGCACTTAACATACTTTCGTCGTCCCAACCAATTCGTAATTACACTTTTTTTCACAAGTATACAGACATACTCAGGTACTTTACATACGAGAGACATATGGTTGGAAAATCCAAATTAATAACTTGCTATACAACTTCATTTGACACTTACTTCGGAGAGATAATTTGACTTGTTAAATTGTCGGCTATATAAAAGGAGGTAAATTTGAAAACTTGGTTAAAAAATTTGAAAATATAGCTTGTTTTGCATTTTAGCGGAGGATGTGTATATAATGCGAGAATTCTGAGTTGGTTGATAGTCACGGAAAAAAAGTTTGCACGGATTCTAGTATAGAGGTTTGTAGTGAGCACGATCACGATGGTTTTGTATGGTAAAGTGTGAAATGACTTTGGTACATTTAATTGAGTGTGCCAAGTCCAACTTGAAAATATACTCGTCATGAATTTTTACTTGACATTCCCGAGCGAGAGAGATGTTGTTTTGTTCGTCTTTCAAATGTTACATGTTTCATGATAATATAATAATAAGTACATGTGTCAAGGGGGGAATTAGCCTTAACTTTTGCTAGGAGTCCACTCTTTTTCCATTCTTTCCTTCTTCTCTAATATTAAATTTACATAGCAGGTAATTTCCATTAATACATATAGAGATATAAAGAGGCTTCAGTTTATTTAAAATTTGAATTTAAAAAAAATCATGTTTTTGAAAAACATTCACTGTCATTCAATCAACTTTGTCACGATAGTCCTTGGATTCAAACTTGAGCTTGAATTTTAAATCTGAATTTCATTTGCCTAAAACACTTATGAAGCTGAATGAGATATTGAAATTGGTACATTTGTATTACTTACTTTCAATTAAAATCATTCCATTTAGAGTTGCTTCTCTAAAAATGATTTTTAAGTCTTTGATAGATTTTGTTTAAGTTTATGGTGAGGACCCAACTCGCCAAAGTATTTTTTTTTAGCCATAAATTATTCCCACTGATACTATCTTAATACTTAGGATACACTTAAAAGCACAGTAATGCGTAAAAAGGGCAAAGCCATTCATACCCCATTATCCCTCTCCAATTAACTCAGTCTTACTCGTGACTATCTCTGAATAAAAAAAAATCTAATTTGAATTTTTTTAATAAGCGCTTTCTGCCTATGATGTAACTTCCGAAACGCACAGGAAGGAAGTATCTCTCATAATTACGAGTCTCTCTCACAGTCTAAAAGAAGTGTTACGTCTTTTAGGAAAAAACATATTAAGAAATTGCTAAAAGTTCACGACACATGAATCACGGATAGACTTGAGTAACAACGTCCATACTTGCCTTTTTTACACAAGCATAGTACGATTCCTAGCTTGGACATTGTGTGAATATTAACTTGATAATCACGAAGAAGGAAAAGAATTTAGGATTTCCGTGGAAAGGAAGAAAGTGAAAGTGTGGTTTATTAGAGGAATGAGAATGAATGATGGCTTCAACACACACACACACACACACAAATATAGCATTAACAATGAACACGTATATGTACATTTCTCTCCTCCACCATATATAAAAATAAATTCCTTTATAGTAACAGAATATATGTAAAGAGAATACAGCTTATAGCTTATTTATCCCTTCCATTTTTTCCTAGTAATAGTAAGGACATATACATAGTCTAAATTGTTTATAACTCAAAGGATTTCCCCTACATGTAAAAGATTAGATGATATAAATGAATACACATGGTAATTTTTTAATCCCGACTTTTACACACCTTGTTTGTGCTAAAATGTAGAAGCCCACGCTTAACTGTCAATGTAACGTGGTTTCCCACTGACCATATACTCTCCTACGAATGAGTGAATCCTAGCGAAAATGATAGTCATGTTAAGGAAAATCCCATTGAAATAATTTTATGGCAATATATACGCTTGAAATGAGCTGTCACTTTTTCTCAAAACACACACATGTGTGTGTGTGTGTGTGTTACTATTCAACAGTTTTGTCTTTGAAGCTTTTATTTTTTCTCTTAATGGATTATATACATTATGACCACCGTCCTACAAGAGCACAAGCTACTGGGTAAAAATCAGTTGGTGTACAAGCATTTATCAAAGTACTTCCTTGATTTTTTATCATATTTTTCAGTCCCTTGACTGCACAAAACTTATGTACCAAAATGACAACAAACCTTTCTACACACTCATGAACATTCCCGTGGTTTATTTTGCAAAAACATTTGCATATATGTTAAGCAAATCATGGTAGCAATTCTAGTAGAATAAATTAGATATGAAGAATATAGTAGAGGAGAAATATAAGAATAGGGAAGAGTGTAAACAATTTCCCTTTTCAAATAACCATTGAAATAAAAGTGATAAACGGTGGAGTTGGTGGAAAAGATTCACGTCAAAACGGATGTTAATTATTGTTACACAATAAAAAAAAAATAATAATGAGTATGGAGTGTAGAGAATAAAAACGTATGAATTATTATTATTATAAGCTATTCTTACACTTGTAATATAATATACAGAGCTATATATATTTGTACACACGAAGCTCCCTATGGTTCATGGACTGGTTTGAGTTTTTATGTATGTCAAGAAATACTAATATCTCCCGTGGATAAAAATTCAAATTCTCAATAATATTAATGTTAAATTTGTATACGTAGTAAGTAGTATTTGCTCATTTCATGCTATCGTATAAGAATTGCACTCTAAGAATAATAAGGCTAACACGTGTAGCTTTATTATCAAGACTAGGAAAAATAGCTCTGTATCTTGAAAACATCATACTGTCGTAATAAAGAGAAAATCTCCACACTATATTGATACACTAGATTAGGAGATACCCTATATATATACATATATATTGTTGAATATACGCTGCTATTCGTATCACTATTTAGTCTATGTTGACATCCACGTTTGAGAATAAAATGCTCAATTTCCTGTACACTCGTCGTAGCGTATGGGACCATTTACAATCTACCTATGTTTCTAGGTTATTTAACTGAATGTATTTATGCATGTGTGATGAAGAAAATATTTTATTACATGTAATTTGATCCGTGTATATACACATATATGCGGCCATTGTACCTACTCATCTTCACCATGATCTCCTAAAGTGGTGATAATAAGCTGGCGGATACTTTTTCGAGAGCTGTGAAAACACGTAGGGAGAAAGAAAGATGAGTATCTAATAAAAACTAATTCGTAGTACAAACATCGCTGTATAGTATAGTATTACTCAAGAGGAAACAAACATTATTTACATTTAGACTTTATAGTATAAAATTGCTTTGTAATCATCATCTTTTCACTATAAGCTTGTTTGACTACCTGGATACAGTGTGATCTGTGCCATTTTATAACTATACTGAAACTGGAATCATTATCGTATTGTCCTGGCTATTGTAAAAATGGCTAATACACAGTGTACATGGTAAATGTCACATATGCATTTGACAATACTAAACTCTTTTTTATCACCATGAATTAGCATTTTTCTAAACTAAAATCCCTTTTGCGTATGCGAAAAACCTAGATATTCTGGGATGGAGTTGATTCTTAAGGATTCAGCTATATTTTATAAATTTTCCTATTTCATTTTTTTTTTAAATCTATGACACCATTTTTTACAGGGTAAAAAAACCTGAGCAGCACTGCACTAATTTGAACTAAAAATGTCAACAATAAATACTTGACTTTCCCACCTCCAATGACAATAGTGGGGACTAATATAAAGGAAGAATATACGTGTATAAGTAACACTTGAAGAGAATAATATGAGAAGTAAATAATTACGTTTGGTTTCGTATCTATAGTTAACATATACAGATTTCTATATAGCTACCCCCAGTAAGGTATGACTGGTTATAGGGAAAACGTTCGAGTGTGGTGTAACATGACTGGGTTATATACGTGTGCTCATAGGAAGTTGAGAACAATTTCCATTAGCTAGATAGGATCAAAAGTTGGAAAAATAGTAATTGTAATGGATTCTTCAAGCATTGTCACCATTTTGTTCATCCAATTTATTAGCACGTCACCCTTTGTGTGTGTGAGGAGGTTTTTCTTCAATTATCACATTAAAGTGGTAAAATGGGGCTTGAGGTGCGGAAGGATTGAGAGATAATATTCCTCACTCACACCTTTTCAAATAGATAGTTCTAACTTTGTTCGCTTTTTACTTTTATTACAATACGCGCACTACTAAATATACATACGTGGGTCTATAGGATTTTGAAAAATATATACATATAATCGGGTTAGTGTGACAAAGTCTAAGGATATAATGAGGAAGATAAGACGTTGTTGTCGTTGTTGGAGTCTTACAAGAAATTCTTATTATGTAATTTACTCCAACAATGAATTGGCTCTGTACAGAAATAAATAATAAAAGTTATTGGATGTCTCCATAAGAAAAGTTGTAATAATAGGACAAATGATGTAGAGAGAGAGACTATTTACACTTATGTATCTATAATTTGTGTCGTTCTGTGTTAATTATCTTTCGAATAGCAGAAAGTAAAATTCATCGAAAATATGAAAGACGGAGGACATGTTTTCTCTACTCTACAAATGAAATTGTATAAGGGTATATACGCAAGAAGGAATGAGAAAAAGAATCTTGTATTTTACCAACTTTAATGACCAGCTTTGCCTGGATGTCTAAAATGCTCAAAGGATATAATGAAGAAAGTCAAAGTAATAATAATGATAATTTGTAGTTGTATGTGAGGGAAGTCCTCCCTTTGTAGAGCACTAGGTAATTTCCTTGTTTATTAGGTACAATTGACTTGTTGGTGTGATCTTTCTTTCAATCACTATACAATACTGGGGTATGCCTCCATGTTTTCCAAGGCTTTTATTATAAATGTGATGGTGATGATGGTAGCAGATATATTTATAGGAATGTGATCTAATTATTTATGTACTGGTCATTTTCCACTGTATATACGTCATGATTTTTCATAGAAAAATTACATGTTAGGAAAAAAATTGTTATTCATGAGAAAATTCTAATCTGATTTCGGCCTCGTCATATAATATATTTAATAAGAGCAGCGTGAAAAAAAGGGAAATAATATTTATTATAGAAAGAGAAACTCCTCTGCAATAAGAAAAAATACGAGGGAATTTATTATTTAAGGAAATTGAAACTTTACCTCTGTCCCATATCTTCCCATATATTAATGAAAGTTTTTAATTAAAACTGAATTTTAAATAGGGTTTCGCTATATAGAGCTTAAGGCTGGAGGAGGGATTTAAACATGGCATTTTTTCCCATTATGTTACGTATTTACTGTAGTATACGTTTTTTTGCTCTACAAGGGTCAGTTTTTATAATGTGTAATAATTATTGCTGTCTTTTGCACTTGTTTGATCATCACTAGCTCTAATTATAGGAAGGTGGATGAAAGTTTTTCCATTGATTTATTACTAATACTTAGGTGATCAGGTCAATGGATTTTAGTATGGGGTTTTCGCTGTTTCGCTTGTTTTAGTTTATGAGAGGCTTAAAGTAGAGAAGGATTTGCATTCAATAAACTTTCATATTGATGTTATTGTATAGTTTGCTACTAGTAATTATTATTAACGGTTGAGCCAATACGTGACAGAGTTTGTTATAAGCTTGGTTAATTTTGTAACTATATATGTTAATGTATGTACTTTGGAAGGGAACAGTACCTGATTTCCTTGGATGAGGATTTAATACATTGTAATAATTTGAACTAAGCTTTCAATCGTAGATAAGATCAAAGTGAGAAGCATGAGTAATAAATCTTTATTTTTAGTACAGCTCTGTGCTAAGATTTATAAAAGCTTGGTCTGATTTTTAGCATTAGATGAAAATTTCCCTTTCTTTCTGTATATTTCTTAAGCTGATTGGTATTGTTGTGCCTGATAATAATAATTGACTTTTCCCTCTTTGAAAAACTTGTGACTTTATTAATGAGATTGGTGGGATTAATATGAAATCTTGTTTCATCAGCGTCAGATTAACAATGAGTAACTGCATCAATTTTTATTCGCTCATAAAAACTATAATTGATGTAGAGCAATGGGATTTTTGGGGCCTTAGTAAAAAATGGGGGGATTGCTCAAGACAAAATATTAGGGGAAAAAACGTGGGTAGAAGTTGATATTATTTCAAAGTATTAATTAAGATTTAAAAAAAAACTTTAGATTCGTGTTTATTAGAGTGAGATTATAAAAATCCTGTTGAATGAAATGTGCTGCAATTTATTTGTTTTTACTCATGTAAACGTAGCATAGGGTGAGGACAAGGGAAGCATGCACTTGGTATGGAGCAATTACAATGATGCAATGTATGCAAGTGTGTGCTTCATTTTAACAAGAGAACATTTGGGATGGAGCATGTGTGTGTTTGTATGTGTGCAATTTTGAACGTATGTATAGAGGAAGGAGACTGTTTCATAGGATTTGTGTTTGTTATTATTCTTTGAAGAAAAAAAAATTGTAATACTCGGTGGAAGGCACATGTAGGGAATAGTCAAAGGTGTACATAGTTTTTTTGTAGGGCTCTTATTTTATTTGCAAGACAGAGAAGAAAATTACAGCGCACGAATTGTTCAGGGTTTTTGAATAAAATCAACCATGACCACCGCATTAAATTCTATACATGCATTGATAGATGTATAATTTCCATGTATGTACACACACACTGATTCTGCTACAGTCCTTACAACTCACTCTACTTTAATCAAATTGAGGCAACAATCAAAATGAATCGCATGCCTTTAAAAGTTTCAAAAACCATTATAATCAAGCGTGTAGTTGCTGTCGCTGCCGCCATCCCATCAGGTCCAACGTAGGTTTTTGTCATTCTCTTTTCTTTACATATGTTAAGATTTTAAAGATGACCACATCTACTATTTGTTTTGGACGTGTACAATTTGATGGGACTATCAATCTAAAAAACCAATTTTCCAGAAGTTGCGCAATAATTTTATGAATATGTACGTTTCTATGTGTCTGGACAAGCTCCGTTAACCGCTGGCCTCCTCCGCTATATAGCGGTGGAAATAGAGAGAAAGCTGTCCGTAATTAGTTCCTAGGTACTCTGTAGGACAAAAATTCTTTGGAAATTTATGTATTTAAGTTCCATTATTGTAAATTAGCGAATATTTTTTATTACTCTCCCCTAATTTAATTATAAGCTCCAAAGATTTCCTCTTAGTACACATGTAATTTAAAGTACGAAGGGTAATTAAGAATTAATGCAAGCATAAAGGAAGCATGTAACCTTCAAAGGAAAGCAATTCACCCGACAAATTACGTTCCCTATATAATTTTGAACGTTTTAAAAATTTATGTGGTAAAAAATGTATGCATTTAGTAATTAAAATTTTAAAGGGGGGGGGCAAAAGAATTATTTATTAGTTTCCTTGAAAACTTATTCTATGCACCGTAGTTAAAATATTTAGAGCAGTACTTTAAAATTTGACTGTATATTTAACGATGACTTCCAATGCACTTGGACTACATAAAAACAAACATGAAAAAGCTAAGAATTTAAGGAGTATCTCCTTTGAATTGAGTGTGCTGAGAAATAAAATGTAACAAAAGCTAGTAACCTTTACGTCAATCAAGAATCTACTCTAATCATTAATGACTTAATGGATTGAAGTGTTGGGGCTGTAGTGTATGTACGCAATAACGTGTACTTATATAAGATTTAGAAAATAAAAATATTTGACTTTAACCCCACTTACACTGCATGTATATTTCAGTATTAATTTCCAAATAGCCTCAAGGAGCTAATAGTAAAAAAAGACGTGTGACTTCTAACGATAAAAAAATGTATGTATGGAAAATTTGCCATGCATTTAATACAATAGAGTGTACATCGTACTTAAGGAGGTACATATTTTTATAATAATTACATGAAATCAGCATGGCAATTTGATCTTTCCTTTTGTTCCAAACCATTGTAATTGCCTCAATATAATAAGTTACTTGTTGAATATAATTGTAGAGCTTAGCCCTTTCCAATGTGTTCCAATTGATAGGAGTGAGTAAATGTAAAATGTATACACATATATTCTCAATCCATAGGTGTGTACAAATCAATGAGTTAATTTCCTATGTACGGTAAATGGTGGTTAAGCAGGGACATGAATAATTCTTCAATTGTAATTCCTTACCTATCCAAGTAGTATTTAAATGTACAACTCAATCCCACAGAATCAAATACGTAACTATTACTATAATCTTTAGTTTTACATATACTTGGTTACGTGGCTTGAAAAGTTGGTGGAAATTATTCAAGAAAAAAAAACAATAATTATAAAGGGATAATTTGTAACAGGAGCAAATTGGTATGTCCATGGTCTATAATTATATATGCTCCATGTGTAACTAATATATGGCTCAGGTTTTTATATTTTATTCGTAGGGCTTCAATACATTCAAAGTATGTACAATTTAAGTAGAAAGACTCCAGAAAAGATTTTCCCTTCCGGCTTTTTTTACCATCCTTACAAAAAAAGGTTGTATGTACATGGACTGTTTACAATTACGGCATTTCTTTTTAATAGTTTCTGACACATTTCGATAAGGACAAATTTATATTCCAAGCACGCCTCCATTATGTCTACGATATCTGATCGTGATAATTTAAAATGACTTGAGATAAGTTAGAGATCCTGGCAGGATTTAAGTATTAAATGTTTCTTTTTCCAATAGTAAATATCCCCAGCTACTTACCTACCACTCACTCTTTACGTGTAGTACACAGAGTAAAAATGTAAAACTATACATAATATCAATGTCTAATAATAACAGAGTTGATATCTGCTACCTCTTTTAATTATACGGAATATTAATACAATAATAATGGAGTAATTATTAATATGTAATAGAATAATGTTGGTACGAGCTCCACTTGCTCCAATTATACATATACATTCCCACAAGTGAAATTAAAACCATGAGTTTTGAGTCCTCCTACATGGTGCTAGATATAAAAAAAGAAAATTCAAAGATATTATGCTCCATTTTCCTTTTCCTTTCTTGCAAATGCAATTTTAATGGAGCTTTTTATTGTATAATAGTATTGCATTGAGAAATGACCATGCCTTTAGTGCATATAAATAAATAAGGAAATTTTTTTTAAACTTCCAAATAAGTATAATATCTTATTCGTCCATGATCTTTGGGATTTTAAATTATGTGCAAAAGTGGATTTTGAAGGTGATGTTTTATTGTTAGAAACCCTAGGTTTTTATTTGTCAAAAGGGTGTATATTTTGTGTGTGTGGGAAAATTTATTATAATGCACTTTTAGCATGTTCTCTCGTCTATATATAAAGGCTTGCATTCAAACTACTCATAATTACATGCACATGCATTAGTATGGTAAAAATGACATTAGTATTCATATATAATCGTATAATTATGGTATTCATGGAAAATGGGTGGCGGTTCATTTCTACTCCTCTTGTATTATGGTAATTTTGACAAGAGTTGTGTTCTTCTTACATGCACTCCAACGCATTTAAAGTTATTTTGTTGTGTAAGGCTATAAGAAATGAACAATTATTATGCTCTTTTTAAAGAAGTCCTTAGCTCTTCCTGTAGTTTATTTTTTTACAATTTACAAATGCTATTGTAGCACTTGAAGGAACGGCGAATGATAAACATTGGAAATTAGCATAATTTTTGTCCTTATACTTTGACCATTTAAAATGACCAAGAATTATTATTGCACCCCTTGAATTTATATTCCACTTCCTACAATCCTCATTGCTTGCAAATATATTCATTAAATATTTACTAAAATGTTAGTACAAGAAGTTTTAAAAAAATACTCTAAAAAACTAGATCATTAGCTTCGCACTTGATCTGCAAGTAAGACCTTTGATTCTTTTTAGAAGGGATATCATGTTCCTTTTTACACCCCACCGTGCGTATATAGACCCTTGTATGTTGTAGTATAGTCAATCTCAAAATGATTTGACTTAATGACGGTTTACCAATACTGGCTTCTCCCTTACCTTGGTCTTGACGTTTCCACTCCAATACAATGAATGCAGATTACTTACCTACCTGAAAAAAAATGAAAGGAAATGTTGGATTTTTCCCCTAGGCTAACAATTTTCTATGCTATTATCTTTCTCTCTCGCTCTTAGCCAAGTCTTTTCAATATGTCAAGTTAAAACGAAAGTGTTTTATTTATAAACCCAGAATTTCTCATGTTCATAATGTATATAGCTATAAAAAAAACTCCAAGCTTTTTTAACGAGAGACTTTTCAAGCTCTTTTAAGAGTTTCATAACAAAGCATTACATGACTCTGTCCACTTCTCAAGTCACTATTTATATGTACAGAGTCGTGCCAATCTATCACTTGAGATTTGATGCCATGTACTAAACATGCTTACTTGAGCTTGACTTGTTTCCTTTTAGAAAACTGAAGTGTTTTTTACACGGTCTATGTATAGAATGGAAGAAGAAGAAGAATTAATAATAGACGATCTTTCTTGACTCTTTTGAAATTTATAGAGAGGAGACGTATGGATGGGCCTGTATTTTATAGGTAGTATTTGGATCATATTATTACTGTAGTAGATATTATTGACTTATAAATAGGAGGGTAAAAAAGGAATGTGTGACTGGATTCACTTGATACAGTTTATGAATTGAGAGTAATAAATCAAGAAAGGGATTTTATTTAGAATTTACTATATGGTATTTACTACGTACCTGTGTGAATACTAAAGGATATGCGTATGTAGAAGGGAAGAGAATAATATCCTGTTTTTTTTGTAGTAGGCGAATGACCCTTGATGAGGAGTGTATGTATATTTACATTGTGAGGTTATAGAAAAGAATACACTTTGAAATGGGAAGTTTTCAGTATTTCACACACGCTTCTTCTTTTTCTTCGTCTTCGTTTTTCTTCTTCACCTTCTTTCAGTTGTAAAGGAATCCTTCAAGTCATAAGTGAGGGAGGTTTAAGCACGATTTTTTATTTACATGCTCCTTCACACCATCATTATACTCCTTCCTTCATGCCACAACTATATTTCAATAGTAATTATTATTATAGTAATATGGTTAAGGATGAGTAAAAAAGGGAAGAAGAAAAAAAAGAGAAAAATATCAGGTGAAAATTTCTGGATTAATTATACATGCAAGTTGCATTATTAGCTATAAAGTACCTACAATTAAAAATTATTCTTTGTAATATTTTAACTATCTACTACATGATTTCATATTTCTTGTACCTTTGACCATTCCAATGTAATTCTCATGATTTGAGTATAGTATGTATGTACTGTGTGAGAAATGTGGGAAGAATTTCCTCGACATTTATTATTAATAACACACCTCTTTGAAGAAAGTTATTGAATAAAAGTTTTATTTTGTATGTTTACTTATTACGGTGGTGTGTATTGGATTTTTATGAGACGTAGAAAAAAATACTTGGCTTATTATATACAAAAGGTAAACAAACTATGTAGTGGTCGTGTAGTATAACGAGGTTTTCTGCTACAATTGAAAACATAATAATGAACTATGATATTTCACGTTTTGTGGCCTCAGCTCCTCAAAAATATCATTGCTTGTGAAATAATTAGAGCAGAAAGGAGATCGTTGGGGAGGCACGTGTGTTTTCTTGTTTGTCTGAGGAAAATGCGATCATTTATTCTGCTTGGCCTATGCCACTCAACGCATCTGTAGTCACTCGTTTATATATTTATTTATATATTTACAAAATTGATACGCTAGCTTTTTTTACCATAGAAATACATAGGGGAATGTTTAATTTAATTTTTTGGTATATCTAAAGGGTGGAAGTATGTATATTTACGCACGTATTGATATTTTTTAATGCAATAAAATGGGAGGAAATTTCGTCGTCGGTTTGCCTTTTACCATTTACTGCCAATTGATTTACTAATTTTTATGAGTCTGTGTGGTCTTTTAAGAGACAAGGAAAAAATCTTATGTAAAAAGATATCCCAACCACAATACCATTGCATTGCAAATTTCCTTATGCTTGTGCCAGTCATTGTCAATGCTCTTTTGTAGATATTTGATTATTGGGAAAAAATCAAGTTACCAATCAAAATGAAAACCTTGAGTGGATTTAGGGAATGTATAGGTAGTAGTGGATAATTCAAGATGAAATTTTAATGGATTTTTTAGTCCATGAACTTCCCAGTTCTCCTTTTCAGGCCCAACACAAATTTCTTATCTTTACGATATTTGGAATATGGGCTGTGGCCCAGAAGCTCACAAACATAGAACTTACATACTTCATCATGAAAATGCTAATTTCTAACTATCTGGTGCAAAACGTTTTTTTTCCTTTACAAAGAAAAATTTTGAGATCTCAAATTCCTTGTAGCACTGTACTACAACTTGTAGCAAAAGTATTGTATATTTGCAATTCAAGTTTTTTACACGTACGTAGACATCTAAATTGAAAGCAAAAAAGGTATATTTTAAACGTAAGTAAAAGAAACCGAGTGAATAGAGTAAAACACCTAATGTGAAAATACTAAACATTTCTTGTGTATTATATGGCAAAACAACATAAGAAATGGATTCGGAGGTTGGGCATTTGAAAATAGAAGTCGATTCAATTGAAGGGGCAAGTAAACCGTGATAGAATAAGACTCACATCAAATCTTAATCATTTCACTCAACTGTGTAAAACTCGTCTTGATAAAATTCTTTATGCTTTGCTGCTAATGTATGCAAATACGTAGAGTTTGTAGCATTCAAAATCACTTTTTCTCTGTCTGACTGAAAGTGGTTACCTCCCTTGAATTTTACACACTTTTTTTTATTATAATAATTATTTAAAATATTTTGAAATTTAAAATCCAACGCGCAACGGAAAAAAGAGGAAACTCTCTTCCGTCTTTTACATTATGTCAAACATGTTATTCGTTCCTACTAATGATTATTTTCGTTAAATGACATCATCTACAATTTTTTTCAAAGGGCTAGGCCCCATTTATTTTCTTCCTCTTATTCACGCGATTGTGAATTATACAACGTCTCAAAGACCATTTATAATTTTGACACTGAACTATTCAATTGCTTCAGGATGAATTTTTCCAAAAGGAAAATAATGCTGCGTGTTTTGGAATGAAAAAAATTACCAAAGGTTGTATAACGTATCCCATTGTTTTTCATTCTCAAATTATTATTTACATTCATTTTACTCGAACTTGCCATTATATAATTTTCAATTCGCCAAGAAATTGAGTGGACCTAGACCGTTTGTTGAATAGGAACAACGGAAATTGAAAATTAGGATAATTGTAGCAATTATTTACGTAAGGAACAATCTTTTTAGCTCGGAAGTGTTGTTAAAGGATCAAGGTTTGCTGGGTAATTGTGCAAGGATTATAAATGTATAACGGTTAAGTCCAGCTTATAAATAATCCATGTGTTTTGTTATACGCGAGCATAATTATTTTATTTTTTTGAATGCTAAACGCGGGAAGGAACCATGACTTTAATTATTTTTGAACGAATTAAACCATATCGTATCCTCGAGTTTTCAATACAGCTGTCATTTTTGGTGGGTTATTGTTACTAATTTGGTGGAGAAAATATTGATGTTGTTATTGTGCGTGCTTATGTATGTATAGTTAAGATAATTAAATTATTTTTTTTTTCAATTTACAGCTCCTACGGGGGACCACAAACTTGTATTACATATGATGCCGTGAACAATGCTTATGTTCAAGCCAGGAAATATGTCAGTAAGTAGCCCCTTTAAAAATCAATAATAATAGAACAATGAACCATTTTTCTTTCAAGCTTCTCTCTATATCGTTTTTTTTCACTTTTAATACGTTTCATTTCAAGCACGTTCTCTCTATCGTGCCAGGACAATGTTTGAAATTCCATCCATATTAGAAGGATTCAATCATGCTTTTTTAAGTTGTGGTGGTCGGATCTCTCATAATGATGCATTATGTCTTTGTAAAATATTGTTGCTGGATGATACTGAGAATGTGAATGAGACTCAAGTGTCAACCTAGTTAAATATTTTATCATGTTGACTTCAATTAACAATGTATTCAGATGAGACTTGTGATGTGACTGTTTTAATAATTTTTTCCCGTTTGCAGGAGTGGTTGAACGAAGAGAACGGTATCAACATGAGGAGCTGGCTACTGTTGGAGAACTTATTTTGGAAGTTTCACGTATCCTTGCTAGAACGTAAGTTTCTCATATGTTTTTGCATAAAAAGTTTACTCACAGAGTTGTCTGTACAAATTATTACAAAAAATTATATCCACGTGTCCTTATTGCTTGGATTTTTCAACACGTTTTTCCTCAATTCTTTAACAAGGTCTATGATTATTTTCTCAATAATTTGGTATAACTTGAACACTTAAATCTTACTGTGGCTGTGGTAGGAAACGTTACTTAATAACAATTACAAGGAATAATATTGTGAGGATGATGCGGAAAAAGAAAGCAATGGAAGGCAGTGCATTGGGAAAAATCTTTGTGTAATTATGTAGTTATCGAAAGATTTGATAGAGATGATTGCAACTGGTCAATTATTATTTACTTGCTGTTGATAAAATAGTTATTACATTTCGATTTCAATATGCATGGAGCTCACATCCTAGAAAATGTCATTTGACTATCTAAGGCAGCATTTTTACGTATTAAGAATTTTATATGTCATGGAGATAAATGTATTTGATTATTCATTTACTACATGTTTCTGCATATTTCTTTCCTGTAGATATGGTCTCTCCGTTGATGAAATCGAGCATGGACTCCCTCTGATTGACACTTCAAAGACACATATTAGAGAGATTTGCCCTGCATTCCTTTCCAACGTTCATTGTCAACCAGGCAAGTACCGTCGGTATGATGGTCTCTGCAACAATCTAAATCATCCAACTTGGGGTGCCGTTCAATCAACTTTTGCCAGGTATGTTGTTGCTCATCATGAGATGTGAAAAAATATTTCTATTAAATTAGCCTATATTGCGTATTATATCGTACAATAGCAATTAGAATAAGAGATGAATAAGTTGAAAAAATATATTTGGTATTTGAACACATGGTGTACGTGTTTCAATAAGTGAAAATTATTTTCTAAATTAATCATTGCTTCATCAGATTCATTGGAAGAGTTTAATAGTACATGAGATGTAGCGAATAATAATAGATTTGAGATAAGTGATTTCTCGGAAAAAATCCCTCTTTTTCGCTTCTATCACAATTCGTTTTGGTTACATATATACAGCTGGGCAATTATTATTTCCTAAGAGTTTTACCAAACGGAGAGGGATTTTTTAAAGGAGAGAGAAAAAAGTATTGGATGAATGAGGAAATGGTTTGACACGATGCCATAAAAATAGCATCTAATTCAAAAGCTCTGTAACAAGTCCGATCAGACATGAATGAAACGTAAATGTCGCACGAACATATTGAGGAGTGAGTTGGTTAGAGGGTTTTATCCAACCATTACTTTATAATGTTTAACTATAGGACTTGAATGTTACGTTTAAAAAAATGATTTATCTCGCCATCATCATCATCTTTACGTGCTCCATCGTTCTCGTGATTTTAAGGAAGAGTATTCTGTTTGCTATACTTTCATTTTTGTCCTGATATTTTTAGAATACAAAACTAGAGTGTTGCACTCTCATAGAAATAAAAAAAAGAATCTCAGAAAATAATTGTGCTTGCGCATGCAACCAATAAAATACAGAGTGCGTATATTTTGTAACACATTGCATTTATTATTGGAAAGTTGATCGAAAGTTAAATGATTGTTATGACTGATGCTGGCTCATTCTCACTAACAATTTATTTTTTGTATGTATCCTACCTAATAAACACAGGCTTTTGAAACCCGTCTACTCTGATTATGTATCCGACCCTCGAGTTGGTTCTCATGGTTCCACCCTGCCCCCACCGCGTATTGTATCCCGTACCATCCATCCTGATGAAGGCTACCATGATCATGCTGCAACCATTCTGCTTATTTCCTGGGGTCAATTTATGGATCATGACCTGACCCTTACAGCCACCCCATTGGGTAAGATTTTTTAATAAATTATTATTTTTTCTCATGTATACTTAGCAGGGCTTTCAATTAAATTCTTTTTCTTTTTGTAATATGGTTTTATGATTACACCCATTTGTACAAATGCGATGGTCATAAAAAAGTAATTTAAGTCAGTAAGTCATCTGCTCTACTTCTGCTCTCTGTTAGAATTAAGTTTTTACAACAGATCGTTATGTAGGCGTTCCAACTCAAATCCTTTAATATATATTACGTGAGTTGGTACAAAGATCAGGGACAATTAATTTCTTCATTAACTATAAACTTATGAGTGCTTGACCATGCTTGGTCAAGAGTGCACATATACATTACTCTTTTGGCTATATTTTACTATTGTGAAATTATATTTCATTTCAATTAGAAGTACTTTTTCATTCATTATAATTATTTTTACTGATGACCCAAAGTTAATTTTCTTGCTTCAAAATATTCTTAATTGAGGTGATTTATTTTGACTTTGGTGTAGCCAGAGTACTTACTTTCCAATTCAAACCTTAATAGCACTGCAAGCTATGCGTAAAAATGACTTTAGAAATATGATCTTAATAATGCTTGATTTTTTAGACCCTGTCACTCGTAACGAACCTGAAGAGTGTTGTCACAGACCACCCAATTCCAAGAATCCTTATTGTCTTGAGATCGGAATCCCCCATGATGATCCTTTCTATGGAGTTTACGGTGTTCGTTGTCTTGACTTCGTCCGAGGTTTCCCCGGAGTTCGTGCTGGCTGCAGACTTGGATCTAGAAATCAATTTAATATTCTTACTGCTATCATTGATGGCAACACGGTTTACGGTGTTGAAGAAAACTTTGCTCGTTCCCTCCGATCCGGATATGGTGGTTTATTGAGAATGAACCCAGTTTTTGCTCAGTATGGTCTTCATGATTTATTACCTCTGAAATTGGATATCCCTGATGAAGGGTGTACTCGTCCTAATAGGTCTATGTATTGTTTTGATGCTGGTAAGTAATTTGTTTTGTTCTTTTGGAAAAAGGCTAATTAAAATTAATTGCTACAACTAACAAAAAAATGAGTAAATGAATTAGTGATAATATTTGTAATTATTTGAAATTATTTTGAGTGTTTAAGTTGTATATAAGTTGGTGTGGAGAAGAAGGAATGTGTGAAAAATAATGCCATAATAATTTGTTTTTCTCAGGTGAAATTCGAGTTAACGAACAATTGGTTTTGACTTGCATGCACACTCTTATGGCCCGAGAACACAACCGTGTGGCTCACAAATTAGGCGAAATCAATCCTCACTGGGATGATGAAACTCTCTACCAGGTAGGTCTTCATTTGTTTTAATTTTTTTATCGTTGTTTTGACTTTTCCATCATGTCTACATGTCTTCCTTGGAGATTTCTTCCTACACATTTACATGTGTCTGTGTGTATCTTCACATATATAGTGCCTTGTAATAATTGTGGTCGTGCTTTTCAAAAAAGCTCTTTCTTCATGTTTGTTTACATGTAAAATAATGCGTGTACTGGTGTACTGGTTTTATACGATGTCCTGAAAAACACTTTCGTTTGACTATAGCCGAAGTCTTTGCGCGTACTCGTATATATAATTACTTGTTCCTCACTCACACTCACAATCAGTGTCAGTAGAGATTGGTATGCACAAATGTTTGAATTAAATGAAGAAAGGAAGATTGACATGTTGTTTTTCTACAGTTCAAGTAAAATCCGTTCCCCCTGCAATTTTAAATAACATGCAAGAAGAACAATAAATGAAATTGCATTGCTTAATGAGTCCGGAGTATACAGTTGACATGCTTGTGTTTACATCTTTACATGTGTTTTAAACTTTTCCTTTTGATCGTCCCTAATGTTTCTTTAGTGTTTTTCTCTTCTTAAGGCTGTACTTATAATGTCGTTAATCAAGTTAGGGCAACATTGAGGTAGTTCCGTTTCGCTCTTGTCTCAGCTTAAATTTTTTATTTGAGCTTGTAAGTTATAGGGAAATGTCAACATTTCATACTGTTTTTCGTTTGTGAAAGAATTTAATGTGTAAATCCCATAAGGATACCGCCACTGCTTACGCGTAAGCGTGAATATTTTAATCAGGGTTTTATATGCGTGTACTTAATGCTTTAAGTACTTCAAGGAACATATGTGTGAATCATATCACTTTCAAAGCTGTCTCGTATGAGAAGGTTTATGAATAGGAACGGTATTGTTGAGAAACCATAAGATTTTAGCTGTATATATATAGTAAGTCACATTTGAAAGATTAGATACTTAACCAATAGCCAGGGGCCGAAAGGAACAAAACGGCGTTCCGACTTTGAAACTCACCGTCGTGACTTTAATGTCGAGACGATAGACAGTCGGTGGAGCTAAACGAGAGGAAAAGTGGTGTTCTCCTTTAGGCAATAATAATGTACCATGAACGTATATGGTACATGAAATACTTGAAGAGGAGGAATCTATATATTAATACTTCTAGACTGCACTGATTACTATACACCGGCTAAGGATATTGTTAGCACATTTTTGTAACAATGTAACGGTTTATGGCCTTGGGTTTATGTATGTATGTATTCCTATGGAAGAGACCAAACTGGGATAATTTCTCTCCGCTGTCTTTAGTCGCAACTGATACATACGGATGTAATGGTTACTTTACTGTTGCTGAAAATGATTTTAAAATGTCAAAGCATGGGTCCTTTGTAAAACTTGCATATGTTAATAATAGTTTTATTAAATTTATTACTTTGCAGGAAACACGACGAGTTGTCATTGGAGAAATTCAACACATTACCTATAACGAATTCCTTCCTCTAGTCTTGGGTAAAGAAGTCATGGCCAAATTTGGACTTCTGCTTCAGAAAGAGGTCAGTTTCAAGTAGACGCACTTACACGTATGTCTCTAATTCCTTTTAAATGAGGTTGGATGAAATGGAGAAATGAATGTTATTAATAAAAAGTTTTTAATCCATTACTAGGGTTATTGGGATGGTTACGACTCGAATGTTAACCCTGGTGTGTTGGCATCTTTCTCCGCCGCTGCCTTCCGATTTGGACATTCTCTCTTACCCACGAATGTCGAGCGATGGTCAAAGGCACATAAGTTTATTGGTAAGTTCTTGGTTATTATGGTACACCAAAGCTAATGGATTGAATATAGATGAGTATGTTAATTTGAGACTGGAAATTGACACCAGCAATTAAATCGTCGACGCTTGTCTCTTTGTAGCTTCAAGACGATTGAGAGATTTGATCCGTCAGCCATTTGACTTGTACCGTGCTGGTGTGATTGATGAATACTTTATGGGCATGTCCAATCAAGTGGCTCAAGCTATGGACGACTCCGTCACACAAGAAGTAATTGGAATTTTTCATTTCTTATAGTTAACTACACAGATACACACATGTTTAAAAGGCAGATTTATGATTATGCTTTTTTTTGCTTTTTTCCAATTTCTAAATGATGTCAGTTGCATGAGTGAGAATATTTCTCTTGAATTTTTATTGTTGTAGCTTTAACATATTCAAATTTATCGTTAATAGATCCAGCATTATTAGGTTGACCTAATTTTTTGTGTATAAGCGATGTTAATTGAAAATACTTTTTTTATTTTTCAAGGTCACCAACCACTTATTCAGAAAGCCTGGTCAACCTTTTGGAGTTGATTTAGCTGCTTTTAATATGCAAAGAGGACGTGAATTTGGACTACCCTCCTACATGGAATACAGGTTAGATAATTCATATGGATTTCTCTCATGCTTACTATGGTGGCTTTCTGTACATTAAAAAATTGCATCATTCTATATAACGGTAAACTTCTCGGCTTTATAAGCATAAGGTGTACATGTCCCTACTAAATTTAAAAGTTTATTCTGCTGACTTGCAACTTTGGAGAGGGGGTAATTAGTTACCGAATAAGTGGAGAAAAGATTATTGAAATATCTTTGAATTGAGCTATACTTTGAAAGTTGAGTTCACTTAGCCTTCATCGCCATCACTGCGTCCAAACTTGGCTTGAAACTGCACGATTTTCGTCAAGCTAATCCCCACTGGAGGTGTGAGTTTGCCGAAGTCGAAGGAGGGTTTCTCTGTGGGAAACATTTGTGAAAAATTAGAGACACGCATAACAAATTCATCCCTAGAACCATAGTTTGTTGAATGTGAACTGAAACAGTTTGCTTGAGCGTATATAGTTTAGTTTGCTAATACTATATAAATATATACGTACATAATACAGTTGGATATTCACATACTCTGCAGTTGTTCCAATCCTAGTTCTGTTATTGATGGGAACTCACAATCAGAAGCAGGACCTGAATCACTTTGCTGACCATTGGTACTTATGTTATTACATCTACATGTGCAACCAAAACCACGTACCATGAGTGGTGCTTGTTCATACAGTCGCTTATTATTTCTTGACCTCATCCCAAGAGAATACCTCTCCGTTGGAGGGATTGTACTTAACATTGGCAGACGATTGTGTTCCTTGAGTCGAGCGATTTTCATGGCATAGTCAGCACGAGGTGCAGAGGTTTGGCCTTGGATTGATCGAATGAAATTGTTTTGATCAGAACTTGGAACTACAACTTCATTTTGATAGATTTGCATATCCATGGGATCCGTGTCTTCGTGCTCACCATTAGTGAAGTAAGGGACCACAATTTGGCGTCCAGAGGATTCAGTTGCCGCTTTCATTCGATGATTTTGATTCCAACTTTTCTTTCTTGGTTTATACCTATAACCACTACTACCAGAGTTGTTGGAGTTGAAAGTTGGTTTTTTCCGCAGTGTCTCAATTTCTTGCTGTTGTAGGAGCAAAGCTTGTTCCCTATTTTGCAGTTCCTGTTGAAGGAGTAAAGCTTGACGTTGGGTTTGAAGTTGTCGTTGAAGTAGGAGAGTTTCCCTTTGATTCTGTAATTCCTGTTGGAGTATTAAAGAGCATCTTTGACTTTTTAACTCCTTTTGTTGACGTTGTATTTCTTGCTCCAGTGGTACATTTGAATCAGGAAGATTTGTTAAACGTTTCGGGATCATGCTTGGTCTAGGACCTTTTCTTCCTCTATATTTAACCCCATGGTTAGGTTGATCCTTTATTCCAGTATGAGCTACAGCTAGATCTTTAGCACCTGTCTGGTGTGGCTTAGAGGTGGCAGGAGATTGAGAAAGAGGGGCCACCAATGTTTGAACACTTTCTTCAACACCTGCTTCATTTGGTTCGGAGTTTAGCATAACATTCGCCATTTGTACCTGGGAAGTTTGTTGATCTCTGGTGTGTAAGCCTGACGAGCCTCCGAATCTTCGATCCGTTGGATGAAACCCTCCTGTTGGGCTACACCGAGGTTCTAAGAAACTGTATGGATTTCCGTAGAAATGATTATTTACATTGTATTCTTCCTTCTCATTTGACATTTGAGAACTGTTAGACGTGTCAGTTGTGGTTGTAGTACTGGAACTCTCCACGTCAAAATGTTTAGCTTTAGCGTTAGAGCGGAATGGAGGGGTATATGGATTTGCTGCTATTGGAAATCCTCCTGGATCCACAAACATATACTGCTGGTTAGCATACATTTGCTCTCCGTATTGATCTGGCATGACACGCGGCTGCTGTAGATTCGTTTCCCCCATGAAAGGTGAAGCTCCGTAAGGGTTATAATAAAATGGTAGGTCTTGCATTCTTGATTGATCGTTGAAATCTTGCCCGCCAGATGGGAAATTGTTCATTCCAGGCATGTATTGATACTCCGTGGGAAATCCCCCTACAGGCCCCGTGCCAAAAGATTGATTTTGGAGCATTGCGTTATATTCAGCTTGAGAACCTCCAAACATCGGCATAAATTGTGAATTGTGTGCTTGTGCCTGGCAAGTTTCGTACATCTGCTGCTCAGTCATTGGATTTTGAAAATTATTGTACATGGCGAGTGGATTATTTCGGTTTAGGGCATCTTGATTTGGAGGACAGGTCATATTTTTGCCGGCATGTCCTTCTCGTACTTTTTTTGCTTTTTTGCAAGCTGGCGGATTGCTTGGGGTGGGACTGCATGGTGTGGACCATTGCATTGGGCATTGTTGCATTCCTGGTAATTGAATGATAATGTTAGGTAGTTGATTATTTGTACTGCATTTTCCGGTATCCGTTTCCGCATTATCATTAGCAGAGACCTTGACCTTGGCTTGTGCATTAATTTGATCGGCAATTTCCTCGGTATCCGACTCCGGATTTTTTTCTTCTGGTTCTGGATTAAAACGTGGGGGAAGATTTTCGTTGGAGACTGTAAAAGTATCTGAAGGGACTGAACTGAGCGTTGCACCGGGGGTTCCAGGAGTGTTTGGTGTGAACTGTCCAGTATTAGTTTTGACTGATTGATTAACCCCATTATTATTATTATTTGCCTCGTCTCGCATTTGTTGTGAAGTTTTAGAATTGTGGTTAGGGTTGTTCCATTGAGCTGGATTGCTGGGATCTCCTTGCTTGTCCAAAGATGGGCGACGTTTGGTTATGGAGGAATTCCTGTTTCCAAATGGCATCTGCGGGTTTGTCATTGCACGTGCTAATATTTAAATTTTAATTATAATTATTAACCTAATTAATTTAGTGCATGAATTAGAGTTTGGATTTAAATTGAAACTGAAACTTGGAATTTTATTTCGTCAGCAGAAGCGAGGATAGGAATGCTCTTCACAAGCCAAGGTTTACTATGCATTAATGCATTGCAGTATTCGTTTACAGAAGGAATGAAATTCTCTTCAACGAGATCTTCCTGTTGCAAATGCTGATTCAATTTTTAAATGAAAAGCGAGGCTGAAATCAGAATAATTAATATTTCATATTTCAATCTTTTGAAAATGAGTCTTAGCTATGTCTGTTTTTGTGGAATTAATATTCGAGATTCAGGGGATGACCAGCAATTCTATGACACTAGGTAGTTTAATTTTTGCAAATCGTCATCTTGAGTTTTCGTCGTTTAGCATCGCCAGAAGTTCAGGATGATTTGTATTTTGCGTAGCTTAAAATTCATCCTGTTTAATTTGGTACAGTGAATATTGAAGACTCGTGATTTTGCAGTATTTGAAGACTAAAAAATAAAATGACATTTTCTTTTCTACAGGAAATATTGTGGTTTGCCCGGAGCCGATGGTTGGGATGATCTTTTTGGATCCATGAACAACATCACTGTGAAACGTTATGCTCAAATCTATGTTCATCCTCAGGATATTGATTTATGGTCTGGTGGTGTGTCGGAAAGACCTTTACCTGGCGCTATGGTAGGACCCACTTTCGCCTGTATCATTGCAACCCAGTTCAGTAATGCACGAAGAGGTGATCGTTTCTGGTACGAGTTGGGCGGACTTCCTCACTCCTTCACCCTTGATCAGTTGTCAGAATTGAGGAAAGCTCGTCTTGCCCGAATTGTCTGCGACAATACAGATATCATAGATACCATTCAACTTTATCCCATGGTTCTTCCTGACCATGAAATGTAAGTCAACTTTGAATTCATGTGCAAACAACTTGTGATGATTTCCCTTTCAGCGTCTCTTTCCATTCATTTTCCCCTATTTACTGTATATTTCAATTGAACAATGTAAATACTTGAAGTAAAAAAAAGAAGTGGCATTTGAAATTGTATGGTATAAGTATCGCTACTTAAATATCGTATATACACCGCTAACTCACTCATCACTCTTCCCTGGCAAAGAATGGAAAAAATGGGAGTAACTAATCCTTTGAAAGGAAAATCTATGAATACGTCAGAATGTTCAAGTCATTTAATTCGAAAAGAACTTTTTTACTCTCTTTTTTGTGTACTCTCAAGTAATGTTTATTTTTGAGGGGAGGAAGATGCGGAAAAATTGCCCTCGTTTCAGTTTTAAATCGATTGATTTCTTTTATTAAATGCATGAATACATCTTCGCTAAGTTTTTTTTGCATTGTATTTAGAATCTTCTATTTTCCTCAGGGCCTACTTTATGTAAATGATATACTTTTGCCATTTAAAATCCTAAAAATAAGTCCAACTCCATAAATGAAATGCAGCAGATTCTCAATGATCTTGAGGCTTACAATTATGTTGTCTGTTCCATTAAATCAATTCACATTTATACAGTTGAATTTAATATTTGAAGTGCCTCTTATTACTCTTTGGATCATTTATACATTTTTGTCCCTTTCTTATTCACTTAATGATTTTGGTAGCGTTTGAATAGATACGAATGAATTGAGTCTAATGATGAATTGAGCTTTACTCTTCATTTCCTTTTTCTTTGCAGTAATCCTCGAGTTCCATGCAGGTCTGGAGTCTTGCTTAATATTGACTTGAGTAAATGGGCTGACTACGGAGGCACATCATACTCTCACCAAGCACCTGTCCATGTAAGCTAAATTGATTTGGATGTTTGCTACCTCTGTCTTTTTCATATATTATTTCTAGAATTATTATTATGTTATTATGCTCTTTTAAATCTATTTTTTACATTTCACTTCCTCTCACTCTCATCATCATACATCTTAAATTGAGTCTCTTGTCTTCTTCCTCTTTATAATAACTCTTTCAAAACGATTTTTCCATTGAGCATGTGAATTTCTACATAAAATAATGATTATACATACATATGTAATTTAAATAGTCGTTTAGTGTTTATAATGACGATATAAATATGACAATATGTTTATAGATAATTTTTATGTTTTTTATGCATTCATAAATACTCTACGTTTGTAATTATAATGGCTTCATATATATTTATATATATCTCTTTCTTTTTTTGGAATTATTGATTTTTCCATGCATGATTGAATTTCATACTTAATTTTGATGGTTTTTTTTCAATATGTTTATATATTATACGGAATTAACTAATCCTCAATGGGAGCCAAGCATGGGATTTAAATATCCAATTTTTGCGATTACCATTATTTTGGTACTAATATGTGCTTGATTCAGGGGCTGATTCCATTACTGTTTATAATGTACATTGTACATATACTTTTCTGTTTGATTTCCGGGTATGCTTATATACATATATAAAAGAAGGAAATGAAATTCTCGTCATTTGTTCATATATCTATCTATACATAAGAATTTAATTTATGAAGCATTTTATGACGAAATTCCAGCTGAGGCAAAAACATTTTATGCATGTTGAAGAGATACAAAAAATAAATGAGATTGGTATCGGCCTGTGTCATATACGTATACTAGGAATCTGCTTTGCTTTTTCAATGATACGAGGGATTTTTTCTTTCTTTTACTTTTTCTGACATTGGCGGAAAAAAAGATGTGCTGGTTGACGTTATTGTTGGTATAGTAATGGTGGTGTGGTGAATGGTATCATTCCTCAAAGAGACTGGTACCCTCATGTGTGGCTATTAAATAGAATTACTGTCAAAGGATAGTGAGCTATTCTAGTAATAGGGATTAGGTAGGGAATGATAGTGCATGAGCGATTATGTATAGCATATATCTATAAAATGACGAGTAATAATGTAATCCGGAAACTTGTTCAACTTGCTTGAATTTACGATGTGGCTACTGCATAAACTAACGATATTTTTAAGGTTAACTGATGACAAGTGTGAAGAATGTCATATTATCTGTTATGGACTTTGTAAGAAGTCGGTCTGTATAAAGACGTGATAGGTTCTGCCCAGTTCTTTTTTTTTATTAAATCAATCAGGTTGTTGTAAAGTACCTGAAAAGGAAACAACTTTGAGGCTTGTCTTACTACTAAATGTGATCCTTTATTTGGATGAGAGGTGATCCAAAAGACCACATCATTTTAGAAATTACTACTACTCACATAGTAAATGTTTTATATATTATTATGGACACAGTTCTACATATACATTTTAGACATAAGGTGAAGGTCGCCCTTGTACATATAGTATAAATGAGCAGTAAAATTTTAAAGGTGGGTTTTCAATCTTAATCTGTTATTTGCGGTCAGTTTTTTTAAGGCCAAACGTATGTTTATATATCCGTCTGCAAAGAATGTAACAAGAATTCGAGGTTTCATCTGGTATTTTTATTCACCGATTCTTTTGTTTGATAAAATATATCTATTTTTCTGCAAACATTTGCTGGGGGGATGTGTTCATATGTCTGAAGGCAAACTATTTCGCATTCCAATTATGTACCTTAGTAATTTACTTGATTCATTGAATGGTTCACATTCCTACATTGTCTTTGTTGGAATTTAATGATGTTGTCAACAACTGACTCTGAAATTCATTTGAGATGAAATGGCGGAGTAGAATTCTCTGAAGACTAATAATAATAGGAGCGGCAATAACAATAAAAGAGCAAACATTACTAAAATTCTAGTCTTAAATCTCCACATATACACACACACACACACACTCGTGTCAGTTTACAGTGATATCGAAGGGCAAGTTGGTTTTTCATTCTTTAACGTTGTAACATTCACTGTACTTACCCTTTGTCCGCTGACAAATTGACGTGAATTACATCCGCATTAGAGGAATGATTTAAGATAAAGGCTCTAATGGAAAGGAGTGAGTCGGCATGAAAAGGTTTTTCAAAAGTATTTTTTTTACAATTAACAAAAATCATTCCATCACAGATATCATAGAATTTCATTAACTTTTTTTTCGAGCTTATTATATTTGGGGCTCATTAAAAAATTTGTAGTAGCATAAATCTAGAGCAAAATAGCATGCCCAAATTTGTAAGATTCCAGTTTTGACTTATATTATTTTGCAACACCTGAGTCTACATCCGTTTACATGGGGAAAATGGCAATAATTGTGTAGTGGTCATAGCATAGCACTTTTTTTCAATGTTGTAATAAGAGAAGACAAATTTATTACCAAAAATTATCTCAAGGTAAATAAATTGCTAGGTTTTTATCCTAATACTATACAGAGAAGAAAAGAAAAGAAAGATCCTCATGTTTTGCTTCCCCCAAGTTCTGATTATACTTTTTTATGATTGCTCAACATTTCTTTTTTTACTGTGTAATGATTTTTAAAAAATGTTTTTGAGTGGAGCTAATTGTGACAATTTTTTTGTCTTTATACTTATACGAACACCCTTTTATCATTGCTGAATGTCACATTTATTTATTTTATTATTTCATAAATTTCACATGAGTTTTAAAAAAAGTATATATGTAAGTTCGGAGCAGCTTTACTATACGAGATGAAGCGATGAAAGAAACTGTATCATTTTTTGTCTGATGCTGATTTGAAAATATAAGCACTGCATTCATATGTGGAGTAAAAGTAAAACGCATTGTTGCATAAAATATGATTACACAACAAAACTGAGAGAACAAGTTGTATTTTTGTGTAGTTGTCACATATATATATATATATAAATGCATTGACGCTGGGCTATGCTGTGCTGACAGAAAAAAATACAATGGAATATTTTAGTTTTGTGAATGAATGGCTTTTATTATCTGCCGCTCTGTCATCCTGTACGATATACCCTTGCATATTTCTATCTCCCTGTAGAGTTTATTATAGTAGAAGGAATTAGTCATTAGGAAATTTTTCTGAGGAATCTCAAGGTTTTGTTTACATTCATGAACTTTTATGGATGTACAGAGACAACACCACAGCTATGTATTCGTGCGTGTGTTCCTCTGTGATTAGAGAAACGAAAACTGCTCCATTATTATTTTGTTGTCAGCAAATGAAATGAAGTGCCATTCTTAGGAGCAAGCATGTGTGTTTAGATTTTTTTTTAAAATCTTATGCTATAACATGCTCGGCTCATTAGGGGATGGTTTGTATGTTAGGGACAAGGCAGGACAGAGATGAGAGGAACAAGCACGTGTGAACATCTTTGCTACACTACTACAATTGCTCAGTCATTATAATTTTCACTTTTCCTTTTCTCGCATGTATGTATACATTTATTATAAATTCCTTCATTGTCCCGTATATAGAGGGACAGAATTCTTTTGAAAAGGATAATCTATTAAATCAGTGTATTACACAGAACACTTACAATGAGTTTAATTGAATCCTTTGGATTTTTTTCCATTCAACTCTAGACCTCAAATGTAGTTGCATGTACATCTACGCATATACAAATTTTTGTGGAAGTCACAAAAGTGTTAAATAATAATAAAAACTTGTGCAATGAATTTATTGATGGCAGCTTGTCGACAACATTGTCTGGGTATGTTTCCCTATAGTGTAACTAAAGCAGGTAGTAATATACGACACACTCCAAAATGATGCAAGAAAAAATGACTACATTGCGAATCCTCACATTTCTAAGCTACCACTACTACACATAGAGAGAGTACAGTTTAGTATTGTATGGACCTACATCCAAAATTCGTTCAAGTTGATTATCTCACCTTTATATTTTACATACTATTATTGGAGCCAAGAATCAATTGCATATTTCTTTAGCAAAGAGTAGGTACTACATAT
>JAQFXU010000480.1:0-52160 GCA_034693705.1 Spatulosminthurus flaviceps | reverse complement strand
AATGAAAAGGAAATGAAAAGGAAATGAAACGCGCATGATCCTGCGCGTTAAAATGAAAGTATAAATTGACGACGAATGATATTTTCGTGAAAAGGACATGAAAGTGACGTGAAAAGGAAACTATAAATCGGGCTTTTTAAGCCACAAACAATGAGAGGAAAACAATGAGTTTTGTTCTTTCATGAATACGCGTCCATGTGACTGTACAGTTTTCTCTCACCGTCTCTCTCTCTCTCTCTCTCTCTATGTATATCTTTTTCTTCGGCTAACTTTATATGCATGTTAATTAATGTTGAGCCTACCTTTTACGTGTAGGAGTGGATTGTACTTGTAGAGCTATATATATTATTATGCATGGTTATTGATTAAAAGTTGCATTTCCTGGTAGCGATTTACAGCTTGAAATGTAATTTACTCTTTTACTCTCTCTGTGTCCAGAAATTCTAGGAGAGTAATTCACGGTAAAATGTATATGTACATAAAAACAGATTTATTTTTAACATATAATTCTTCAACGCATGTTATTCAAAAGTACATTTTTATAATGCTTGAGGATATCATACAAATTAAAGAGTAGACTTGCTCAAGTGAAGCTGAAGATCTGTAGCTTCCTTCAATTATAAAATATCCGTCTCCCCCATTGTTTTAAAGTTTCTCACTCAAATAGCATTTCACTCCGACTATTTATGATCAGTGCACCGAATCGAATTGTTTTTAATGGAAATTCAAATGAAATTTTCTTTAGCTCCTGTTCCTTCTCAAAACACATATGCTTGAGCTTGAGACTCAATTTCATAGGAGAACAACAATTTTTCACGATTGAACATTATTGCAATTTTGAGGAGGTTGTAAGTTATTCAAGATTTATTACTGAGCAATAAATTATCACACATATATTTATTATTTGGAATGCTTTTTTTAAAAAAAAATTGAAAATTCAAAGGAGCCGTTCATTCCAAAAGATTTTTTTCAAGCATTTATAGAGGTGGTGGGTGAAACTATCTGTGAGAAACTCAATAGAATCCCTTATTGTAATATAGCCCATGGAAAAAAGTAACGCTTCTTTTTCTATCCATAGTATGATCTCTCACCCTTGGAACTAACGAGAAAAAATTGGTCAGGTTGAAGCACTTTAAAAAGACAATATGTATTTACTTGAGAGATGAAGGGATGGGAGAAAAGACATTTTTCACATAATAAGAATTGAGCTAGAAAAAAAATATATAGAAATTCATATTATGCTTATGGCTTCTTCAAACCTTTCGTGGTGGAGTGGGCACACTCACAGACAAACTCCACAGTTAGAAAAAAGGGCGAAAAAAAATCCGTCAAAAGTTGTCAATAGTAATAATAATTATCATGATAATGCATATATGCATATGGAAGTTAAACTCCTCAAATTATGCATTTATGTATATATTATGGAAGGTGTGGATATGAATTGAAAATTTGACCCAGAATACGAATGACCTTTTCATTTTTCACTCTTTTTGTCAATGAGAGAGAGAGAGAGATAGAGAATATAATCAAGTAATGAACAATAACAATAAGTTATTGAGGAGAGAAAACAAAGGGGAAAAGAAACGGAACTTTTCTGGAATGTGTAAGAAGCCACGAGCGTGTAGATTGTCCACATGTTTTACTCAACGTTGAGTAATATTATAAGTCAAGTCTTCGTATAGAGAAAAAATAATGGAAGCAATAGTAGAATCATTCGTCATCATGTCAATACCTTGGCAGGTTAGAACATCCTCACATTGTATGCGGATCTCTTACTGCCACTCAACATGCAACCTTCTCTATAGAATTTTGACACATTCTTATTGTTTATTTACTCTTACGCACATAACTAACTTTGTACATACAACCGACACATGCAAAGACACAAGTGCTTAAAACCCTGGTGAGCTCCATTGGATCTCCTCCTCACATAGTGTAAAATTACGGAGGATAATGTGTAAGAGCGTAAAACTATAGAGAGAAAATCTCATTAAAATGGAAGCTTTGATTTTGTGAGTCTTCCATATTTACAAACATTCTACATAAGAGTTGAAGCTCAAAGATAATAATTATTTAGGAATTGAGACAGCAATTTTTTAATATGTTCACAAAATTTTGCCAAGTTTTTCTGTAGAAAATGTAAAACTATTTGGTCACGTCTGCCCCAAGGTTACATGATGTGCACTTTTGGCACTTTTTTCCATTCCATTGCATTGGCAATATAAGTCCATCAAGTCTCAACATGTTATTTCATCAGATCCAAGTAACTATATACATTTCTGTACATATTTGCCATAAAATTCCCTATTGCATATTATAGCCTATATATGGCCCATAGGTTATAGGAATTTTTGTTACAGCTATATCTTCGCTGTGCTATTTTTTCTTGACATGCCTAGACAGTAAAGATTTGCCCTACTAAATAATCTCGTAAAAGTAAGTAACGTTTTGGGGAAAATGTATGTTTTGTATGTACGAGTAAATAATAGCATGATCAATAATACCCGACACCAATGATGAGTAGAATGTTGGGGAATTTTTCCTTGAAAAACTTTATAGAACATAAATTCTTGAAGATCTTCCGTAAGAATACCTTTAGGGCAAAGAGGTTATCCAATATGATGACGATACCACGATAGAGACGTATAATTACAGCTCCCAGCAAATATTCTATACTAAATCTTTCCCTTAATTGCTCTATTTCAGATTTGACATACCTTCAAAACGGTACGCCATGGAAAAAAGTGCATTTTCGTTGAAAGTGATGTGAAAAAAAAGCTGTTCAAAATCCTACGGTATTAAAGGGAATTTACCTTAAAAGGGCATTTAATTATATTAAAAGTAATAATAATGATTTATCCAAAAAATACTAAACCTCCAAGCTATAGTGATAATCTCCGTTGTAATACAAGTAGCTTAGCGGGAAATATATGTACGTACTTTTTATATGTGCATGCACTATGCACAATAATTGGAATAAATCGTTGAGCACGAGAGGTTTTCATTTCATCAATGATAAAGTCAGAACCACAGGTTTGGTTTGGAGCGAACATGTGACATTAAATAGAACCGTAAATGGGTTCTAGTTTCCCATTTACTCAAGATTATGGTCAAGGAATTACTTGAATGGTCAATATATACGACGGTAGATAAATTATGAGGTTTCCTCTTCGTATTTGTCTGATGTTATAGCATAGTAAGCTATGGATCGTAAACAAGCATATATACATAAATTAGGTAAAGGATCTTTCCTCATTTTTATTTTTTATGTAGTACTGGGACTGTCCCAGGGAAAGATGAGCTTAAAGTTATTATCATTGAAACTGAGTAACAATAGATACGCTTTTTCCCCTCAAATTATATACCTTTACTTATACTTACTGTAGATATAATAGCAATGTATATTCACAGTAAGGACCAGCTTTTTAGCACCTTTACCCCTCATACTTATCAATCTATATGTATACAGGAAACTCAGCTGCCAAATCAAGTTTCCAACTAATCACGATGTACAATTAGAGACTCAAAGTTAATTTTCTTGGACCTAATCCTTCTTCTACGATATCTTTTGTAGGATCCCTTCTTGAGTATCTAGTAAAGTTTTCAGAGATATGCTTAGTATGGCTTCAAGTTATTTGTTTATTGTGTTTGTATGTCCTCGAGATATTTTTTGGAGGAGTTCAAGCAAAAAAATAAAGGATAATTCTGTGAAAATTAAGAAATATTCCCATGGTTTCGGGATAGAGAGAGAGAGAGAGAGAGAGAAATATTGAAAAGCTTACGTGCTATTGGCCATTATTTGGAGGAAAATAATATTTACAATGAGTACAACCAACTGGTCTCATTTGGAAAGTGGGACGTATTATTGAATTGAGTTGAATTGTTTGTCTATGTGTGATATCTATGTAGAGGGGAATGTAATTTTGAAGGGATTATTTAAGTATTCCTTCTCAGCTTGTCATGATTAGTTATCAGCTCTTGCATTTCTATTTGTTAAGGTTCGGTTGTTGGTCAAGGTATATTTTCCTTCCTCTTGTTTTGAAGGTGGTTGGTTGGTTAGTGGTGGAGTCGTGGGTGCTTTGCTCGAAATAATTTTTTTTCGAAAAAAAAAATTATACATTCCATATTTAACAAGGATAGGAAAAGATGATGGTAGGGAGATGGTTGCGGAGAGTTGACAAGTAAGTTTATATGGCTTGAAAAACTGTTACATGGAAATAGCTTTGGGTTTTTTGAAGAGGGGAAATTTTACATTAATCTTCCATGCATGGTGAGTAGAAGTAGTTGTAGTTTTGTATATATGGAAGGCTTGCCTATAAGAAAATAAAGTGGACATTATGAAGTTAAAAATAGTAAGGGATGGTCTTTTATATTACCCTTGTTTTATTTATATTCGCACCCCTCCTCCCTTGTACATACATTATGTGCATGGATTGGAGTGGTTATTGTATTTAGGAAGAACACGCGAGCTATGACTGAGTAGAATTGTCCTTACAAACTTATCATGTACTTACTCACGCTAAGGTGGATTGTTGGTTGAGATTGTATTTTTATCAAAGTACTATACTAGGACATAGGGACAATGCCGGGGACAGAAGAAATTCCTTGGTTACCTCCATCCATTGTATGTATATCAAAGGACGGTCTTGTAAGAAGTTTGTGCGGAAACTTATTTTCTGATTTCATCCTCTCTCTCACTCAGATAGCAAGTCAGCGTCATTATCAACTCCCGCTCTCCTTCTGTATAACAATCTCTATGCCGGCAATTCAACTTACTACACTTACCACACTTATATTCAATTTAAGAAAAAAACATATGCAGTTTCCATATACATATACTCCTACACACACCACTAAATATATTATACATGAGCTGATACGAAAATATATACATGTACAAAATGAATCGCTTTAGATAAAAACATTTATGTACATATTAAAAATTCATGTAGTCTTGTACACTATTTTCCAATGTGCAAACCCTGGTGTAAACGATGTAGTACTACATCTTTTATAAAGTATCTTCCCTGTGTATGCTCATTTAAGGCCTGAATGAAATCATACATGTAAGAATGTGTACATAAAAAATGCACATTCTCAAAATGCACTTATCTGTAGAACAAATGCATGTAAAGAGCTGACCAAGTGACAATGAGATTACGACGCGAGGTCCAGTTGCACTTGTATTTTGTATACGTTTTATATTCGTGTGTCCTAATCTTTTTCCACACAAAAATTAAACTACAGGACCATGAGGAAGAATTAGAGGCAAAGCTATATATAGTGTATAGGAACGAGTGAGTTGAAAATCTTATTGTATTGGCATACATTCGCTTCAGTTCATTTTTGATGTTGGAAGGAAAAATCACCTTAATCTTTCAAAATAAAAAAGAAGTACAAGTAACAATCGTGTCGTTTTTCTTAAAGTAGCTTATGGAGCTCGCGGGCTCCATAATAAAAGAAGAGACTTTTTTCTTTAAAGTGACAATATTATCTGATGATTATTTTGTTCCATATTTTCCCTCTCCGTTTGAATGACCACTACTATAAGAGCATTAAATCTAATCCTTTTTTTTGTTATTATTGTTGTTCTTGCTATAACCATTAAATATATTTTGATGGAATACTTGAAATAGTTCATGGTCAACATTTTTGGTTAGCCAGAAATGTACACATGTTTAAAGTATAAAAAACTGGTACATTCATCCTCCTTCTCCTGCAGCATTTTGCTCAGCTGTCTCATCATTTACAAATTAATTATGAGTTTGTAACATTTCAAACTATTAGAAATTGGGAATTTTTCGAGGAATTCACATTCAATGTTGTGTAGGATTTTGATTGAGGAAGGAGGAAGATAATAATTAAAATGTTTTTTATGGAAAATTACTATTGTTGATACACTGAGGATTTGTGTTATATGTTGGAGCTAAATAGCTATATATATATACAATTACTAGAGGAGAGCAATTTGGAGGAAAGTATGTCAATGGGGGGGATCTACCGCAAAGATTTGCAGTTACAGGTGGAATGTTATATAGTGATGTATGAAATGATTCTACTTGTTCATTTAAAATCATGTTGTGGGTGACTACATGAACTGAATGATCCGGTGATTGATACAATTATCTTTTATGTGAAATATGACCACAGCAGTTGGAAGGTCATGAGTGACCATGGAATTCCCACGGAAGAACATTCTTATAAAGGTCCGTCCGTGGGAGATTCATCATATAGGATCAATAATAACCTACACTGGACTCAAAAGTTACTCATCCTGTCTTTTCTAGATACTTTTACTCCTACTATACCATAATGATACATGTACATCATATAAATATAAATTATATACTGTAAACCAAATGATAGTTGAAAACTATTAGCAGCGATTGCATGGTTCTACGTATTCTACGTGATGTAAGTAAATACAAAATATATGTAGCTGTGTAATGTGTGAGGCGTGAACCATATAGTAAATAGGAGCATGAAAATGAAAACCAATAGTGGCGGAGGTTCCAAGAATTTTGAGGAAATTAATAAAATATTTTCTGTGGAATGGAAGGTGTGTGAATTGTGTGATGATGATGACTCTATGCTGTACTATAACAAACATATAATTTATCTTTACACCACCGCGTAGTCTAGCACAGGCCCACGTAACATAATACGCAAGGAAGAATATTGTTTGTGTGAAGTTGATCTGTGTCAAATTGCCATGGTCAATCTAATTTTTCATGGATGAATTGGGATTTGATTTGGACATGTATGTGGCACGATGAAATCATTTTGGAATGTACCACTAGCACATACCACACATATGAGCCTGAGTGTGTCAATTCCATAGAGACTTGGCCAGAGCAGAGCAATTTTATACGATAGTAAGAAATTGTATCATTTCCTTACCGCATACTTTACTAAAAGTACTTAAGTTTACTACCACTACACACACACAAGAGCAGGACACACGTAGTCATTGAATATGTATTTACTATTGCTTAATGTAATGCTATATCATTTACGAATAGTATCTGTCCTGCCGACACATGCCTCAACCCCCATGAAAAACAAATAATGCTGGTAATCTAATTTTTTTCAATAGTTTTTTAATGTTCTAGCTAAAGCAAACTATAGCCAGGTTTTTTGAGCGGAAATTTTTTCATTAAAAGAATTATTGCTACTTACTCTTGACTGAGAAAATTATAAGGTTGATTGTAGAGTCGCGTGAAGAAACTTTAAGACCTTTTGATTATTGAATGTGTGTGTGTATCTATCTATATGTGTAGAGAAAAATTACGACTTTAAAGTTGACTCTTTTTTTCCAAGGTAAATGGACTAGACTTTTGGTATTTGGTGGAGCTAGACCGTTACTTATTATTATTTTCAAGATGTGTGGCAAAGGTCTGCGTGGTAATCTCTCGGGTGCATCATATATCTCTCCTCAATTAATTGCATTTATAGTTTTGGTTTGCCATTGGATATGATGCCGCGGAGGATAAGATATGGCTCTAGTTGTGGTAACCTTACCTAGTTTACAGAGAGAAAACAATTTATGTAGGGACATGCCCAAGTCATATAGGTATAAATGAACTTTACATCTCTCCCATATGTGTTTTTCCATCCGCAGCTTCATCAACCATAAACACCTATAGCGGCTTGAGATGAGCAAATGTAGCAGAGTCCTTTTTTCCATATGAGTTTACTTACTTTGGCCTATATTTTTCTTTTAATATCTCGCGTGTGTAGACGAAGACGACAACCTAATTGTTTTGCAATTGGACAAGCAGTAACAATAGATGATTTTTTTCCAAAAGGAGTCTCATATCTGTGAAAAATTCAAGTCAGTACTTGAAGTCAGTATAAACCACCGGAGGAGTTCCAAACCCAAGAACGTAGTTGCAAAATTGCTGTGGAAATTGTCTTTTTATTTTGTACATACTTTTTATACATTTTGCAAAAACCAACATTAAAAAAGCCTCAATATTTTTCTTAGGCCCAAGGAAACCCCCAAAAAAATAACATTTTAACCATACAAGATCATCTTGTAGACCGGTGCGGTTTATAGAGTAAGTGAAATAATTGCGGTACCTCATTTATTATTGGACAATTGTTTCAACCTCCAGGTAAAATCTTAAGGGTGAAATGTTATGAGGATAAAAAATGTTGTAATGAATGTTTTGTTTTTTTCCTAACCTAGAAAAATATTATGACCACCCAATCTGTAGGTGAATAAAAAATGTTACACATCCTATATTTTGTCTTTCACCCAAACAGGGATATTAATAGTAATAAATTATATGATTATTACTCCTGAGAAAGGTCAAGGCAATTTTTAATAACTTTTCTCAATGACCGTACCTTTGCAGAGTCACTTCCATGGAAATGCATATAGGTGTACTCTTATTAGGTAAAATCTTCACGACAGCTCACACAGCAAGAGTACAGCAGGGTTCCATCCGAAAGATGAAGAGGATGTTTTTTTTACAAGGAGATACACGTCCCATTGTAAGTTACAGGATGTGAAAACCTTAGGTAAATACAAACTTGTCTTAGGAGTCACAAAATTGTAAGGCTTGGAAATTAATATACAGGGACCCTTTCATTATCAACGAGAGATTCATCATCATTGAAATTTGAATATCAATTCAATTTCAAGTCAAAGGTTTTCCAAGATGTAGCATATATGTACATGTGTGTAATTTAAATTATACACATATTTTATATCATCTTTACCACATAAGTATCTTCAGCTACCTAGGGATTCATGTGTACGCATATACATGTACATATGTATGATGCACAGACAAAGCCATTCAAGCTATTTCACTACGACGATGGCTCAAATCTTATGTTATCGATTGATGTGCAAAAACAAGTTTTTCCATGTGGAATTATTTTACTACATACTCTTGAGCACTAGGACCCCTATGCTTTGGATGTTCCTTTACATTCTTTTAAAAGGCTTTGTAATTGGCAAGGTAAGACAAGAGGATTACTTAATCTGATAATGTGTAGGCATTGGATTTTTCTACGTACGTATATACTCATGAAGGTGTGTGTGTTTTTTCTTTTGAATGGGTGTATGGAAACAGTAGCATTGGAGGAAGAGGTCCAATTCCAAGCTATCAAATTCACTTTTCTCTCCACTTACTATACATCCATCCTGATTATCATTACCTACCATGCACTATACTATTAACAAGCATTGTCTAATAATTATTTTTTGAGCTCTATAGCTAGGCATGCAATCAAGCAAGTACTATTCTCTACTGCTTTAAAAAGCTCCATATAACTTGATAGTGCTACTATACAGTATAGAGTCACACTTACAGTAACCCAAATAATGTCTATTGTATATCATTGACTTTTGTTTATTTATCTATCTGGACTCAGACGGGAGCGGAGGTGAGTTAAAAAAGGGAGTAACTATGGGATGTTGATAGGATTCGTTAGGTGTAACAATACCTTGTGGAAATAATACTATTGTTGTCAATTCTTCAATAAAATCAATGATGTATTATTTTTCTACTTCCTTTTGAATGTGTACCTGTATAAATTTAGTGCAATTGAATTATTTTCGTAGAAATTTATTCAATAAGAATATTCATTAAAGTTTTAATACTCCACACTGTCATCCATATAGTGAAGAGATGATTACCTGTTTTTTTCTCTCTCTCTCTCTTCTCTCTATATGCTATGGGATAATGAACTGGAAATTTTTTCCTGTATCTTTCAAGAACATCTTTGTTTTTTTCTGTTTGTGTGTGCTTGATTGAATCAATTTGCCATCATCCGTACTATAGAAAAATATGATGGTTGATGAATCTGTTGAATTACTTTGCTATGTAGTAAATGTAATGGTATAGAGTGTGTCAGAATTCTAGTGTATTACATATAGTATAGAAGTCAATATGAAAAAAATATTTGGAACGACATATTTTATTATGATCAAACATCATCTCTCCTGCTCTCCATGCTTGTATACTAAACCCATCGGCACCCTCATTTATCTTCGGAGCTGCCGCTTTCCGTCAATTATCATTACAATCTCATTACATTCCCGTCCTCGGTAAGAAAGTTAAGGAGTATAAATATTTGGTGGGGACTTGCTGACCAATTGGTTCCTCCTATGTTACTGTAGTACTTACAAGGATATAAGGGTGCTCTGTCAAAGGAAATTCTTTGGAGGAACGGATGGAGTTCAATGTTACAGTAAAATAAACCATGATAACGCTATAGTTATGTAAAGACCGTTGGTTATGATACATCACCCTAAAAGAGAATGGCTCACATACCTTTTCTCCTTTGGGAAGGATATTGAATGATAAAGATCAGGGTAGTTAAAAAACGATAACTATGGTAATTAAACAATATCAGTTCACCCTTCCATCATATTGTAATTATTGTAACCTTTGTATACATGGTCATATGGGGAATGTACAAAAGGCATTATAAGAGAGCAAGTTTTCTTGGCATGGACCTTTTACTGTTTGTACTCTTTATGGCTTAAGTACTCCCAGGCCCGAGACATTCGCGTGATTATATTTTTCTAAGGTTAGGTTACTTGATTCGGACCAGTAACAAGGCAAAAAACAGAGAGTTGCATTGTACATGTAAACGTAGAAATATCTGAGAACCTCACACACCGCGAAAGCCTCCCTCATATTATGCATATATGTATACATGTGGAGCCTTGCCTATACGAGATATACCATAGCTAAATACATAAGGGGAGATGGACTTAAACAGGCTATTAATTTAAACGGTTTTTCAAGTGTTTAACATACATTATGCACACAAACTTGAGCATATTATACGAAAGCAGGAAGACTGTACATAGTAAAGTCCCTTAAAAACAAAATTGAATTCTCATACATCTCTTTTTACTATACTCAAATGCAGTTTTTCAAATGCCATAATTTATTTGGAGATAAATCATCAAGAGGAAAATACATGTCAGAGAAATAAAAATTCACAAACCTGACTGCCATAACAGATTGCCTTGTTGCGTTTGTGTGTATAAAATTGAGGGGAAAAGAGTGGAAAAAAATATACATGACTATGACTGTAGTGCGTTAACGCTCAAAAGTCCATGAAATATTATATGGAGAGAAAACGAAGCGAGAAAAAATAAACTTCCAATTGCTCACTCATCTTGGGAAAGAAAATACTTAGTAGATATATAATATTGGTGATTGCTCAGAAAACTTATTGGATGACTTTTGTACCATAAAGACCATTGCAGTGTGACGTACAAGCACCTTCCCATTCAGCTTCCTAACGTCAACATTTCAAATAATAATAAGACTTGTCTTTTTATTTAATAACTCCTCATATATATTCTATACGTACCCAACAACACATATGTATATTATTTACTAACATTATTTTCTGTCCGTACAGTTGTTCCCATGTCTCTGTATTGTCTACCCTTTTACTTGGGTTTTTATGCAACAGTTTTTTTTCCTGGTGTCTCTTATAGTAATAAATCGGTTGGAGTAACGCCAATTTTTCTTATAGTTTCTGAGTCTTTTCAAAACATTTGTATACTTTTACATTTGAGTCTAAGAAATTCATCTAATGGTCACTTTTCACGTTATGATTTTTTCAATAGTATAAGTCTAACATCACAAAACCAGGGGACATATTTTGGGAAAAGCAATCTTTAGTGTTCAGCTGGGTTCAAGAAAACGGTGAAATTGAGAAAATTTTTGAGGATTATATAATTCAATGTAATTTCCTATCTACGTTTTGTATTCTGTACCAAATACTTGCTTTAACTCATATGTAAAAGACTTGCAGTGTTGCAGTACATACACAAGCTTTATAATACACATGTGCATGACATACACGCTTAGACCCTCTAATGTTCAATGTACTCTACTCAATAAAATTGTGCAAATGTATGTATACAAAAAGTCAAGGAAAGCACACAATAAGAGAGACGATGCTGCTCAAGTCGTAGCTTAAAGGGAATCCTGGATGGGATCCGACTGGTTTTAATATGGAAAACATGGTGAATGCGTTAGTGAACTAAAACAATATTACTAATTTGTTATTGTTCTTATATCGGCTGAATGTTCGAATATTTATTGTCATGTTACCCCATAAATTGCCCTACCATGATTTTTGAATTTAAAAAAAAAACAAACTTCCTAAAACTCTCTGTATAGATTTTTACAGTAAGTACTATACTAATATGCAGTCAAATAATGTTATTTTTCATAAAAGGTTTTTTTTGAGTGAAACTACATTGAACTGATCAATGTTTCACTGCACTAATAGTATTGCATGCAAGAAAAATTTGTATGCTTGACACGACTCCGTCCGTCGATCAGGTAAGAATATGGTAATGATGGAAACGTTAACAACTAGGATAATTTTTTGGTAAACGAATGTACATATATACATGTTACCTTGTGAGTCTACCTCACTATATATGTCTTTTGGAGAGATGTACTAGTATAAGTTGTAAGTATACATAAAGTTAGTTGTTGGGAAGCACGTTATTAAAATGGACTGGCAAACGGATGAACTCGGCTGAAGGAACGGAGAGGGTGAAGGTAATTCAAGGATGTATAGTTTCACGCCTTGTGTAAAAAGATCACTTGAATAGAAGGAAATGTAATATTATGTGCATTATAATGTCAGTAAACTTCTTAGGTTTCTCTGCATATGTAAACATATAGAGAAAAGACCTATAGAGAGAATACTATATAAGCTCATCTTGAAAAAAAAACCAGCATGGAAATAAATTTTGCTTGTAAAAACAGTTTTTTTTCATGCTCAACTATTTTTTCTATGACATTGTTCATTTATCTCCCTTTTGGAATGTGAGTTGATTGAAAAGGTTTTTTTTATAGATAAAAGCATAGACAAATTGTCATGCTCAGGATACAGGACTCAGGCAAGGAGAGATTATAGGAAGTTGTAAATGTTTTGCGAAGGGGCGGCGGTAGTATTGGGAATTTCTACGGGAGTTTCCGATTCCAACAGTTAATTCCCTTTAAATTGAACATGCTCCTCCGTCCACCTATTCATTAAACTTTCACCTCAAACCACGGTTTCTCATGAGTTATTTGTACAAAGTACAAGTCTCTCTTTACTTTTCCTATCTTCCGCCCTATAATAATATTACACAAATCCTGGGGAAAAACCATATTATACACACGCACAGGAATTAATCCTTAAATGTGCGTTGGGAAAACATAAACTTTATTTTTTTTCCATACATTTTATGGAAAGGAAAAAAATCCTTGCTACGCATGCTCACACGTATAAATATTTAAGCATGTTCATTAAATACAAATGGAGACTCATTAAAGATTATTTGACTCCCAGCTACTGAATAAATCCCACAAATTATTAAACTTCATGGTAAGATTGACAATGCCGACTAATTTATGAAATTGGTCTAAAATGATGGATGAAAATGTGAAATGTATAGTTATAGCATTTCCTCAACCCCTCTCACCCCTCACTATTCCTCACACTTGCGAGGCTCATATACCTGATTAATAAAATTATACAGAGGGCTAATCATCAAAGTTCATGTCACTTTCCGCGAGGCATTTTATCTTATACCACCAAAAATTTTTTAACTTGGCTTTAAATGGCTAAAAACTTTAGCTTTAAATGTTCCTTTAGTCCCACATGGTCTACACATACGCACATACATACGCATGTAAACACTCATAGAGAGAGAGAGAGAGAGGAAAGGAGGAACTAGCATTTACCGAAAAGACAACGTGATCAGCATGATGTAATAAATTAGTAGGATTTTTCCTTATTCTTCCCCAGAGAAAAATCCATAACTTCTGTTCAACTACGAAGTTTTTTCTCTCTCTCTCCATCTTGACTATGTATATAGTAGTAGTGAGCACAACAGTAGGCCTACTCATTAAAGGGAAGGGAAGGCGGAATTCCAAATGATTTGCATAAGTAATAAACGCCATTATTGTTTCACTCAACTTCTCAAGAATCAATCACTAATTTTTACCACTACTAAAAGTTTTTCGTACGAAAAAAAATTTCTTGCAATTTTCCCTCTTTAATCTTTTGATGATGTTAAATTGCCGAATTGGAGAAAACCAACCGCCAGCATTCAAGAAACCAGACCCTCCTTTCAACTTCCTATATGCAGTTACCTTGAGTGTGTCTCTTCCCTAAGTGATAAAAATTGGAGGAGGAAAGTTTTCAACAAGTACCAAGGAGCTTTAGTGTTAAGCAAAAAAAATCATCTCTACTAGAGAATAATCAGAAAATACATACCCAGAGATTTTTTTTAGAAAAGGTTGAACGTATGTAGATAAATTCAATATATGTGCTAGGTTACTTGAAGGGGGAAAAGGAAGTGCAAATCTACTTAAGGATGAAAGGTATTAAGTCCTACGAGGTATACGGTGCTTCCAAAGTGGTAACACTATTAGCCATTAGTAAGTGCACATGGATATACGGACGGGTGGAGGAGAGAAGGTGAGAGAGAGAGAATCTTTTGGGTCCTTTTGGACAAGAACGTGAAGAAACTTCAAGTACACGGTGTGTTGACTTGAGTCAACGACGAACAAGTCGAGTAGATACCGACGCTTCCTGCATCTTTTTCTTGCAGTCATCAACTTCCACTCCGTTGATCAAGACCGAGCCCGATCGCTGGCATAGTCCTAACTCAAGGCTATTTGAGCCTCTTCCATTGGCAATTTTCAAGAAGAAGAAGAAGAAGCAAAGTAGAAGACAACGGCAACGATACCAATTAGTCGAGCTGAGAAGACTCACACCAAACTCACTCGCATAGAGGAATTTCTCAAAAAACTGATTGCTTGTGAACACAATTATTATTACTGTGCTTTCATCTCTATCTCTCTCTCTCTCTCTGTCTCTGTCTCTCACTCAAGACTCTACGTCTCAATCGGTTATTTATTGTTGTGCTCAACAATCTACTTTGCAAGAGCTTTGTGACAGTCCTCACTTGCTGTTTCTTCTTTGCCTTTGAAAATATTCTCATGGTCAAGGTAAGCAGAATATTGGAATTTTCTCTCTCGTTGTAATATCATGCTGTGCCATAACTCTCCAAGTATCCACACTTTTTCCTATTTCTGTGGCCACACAAAAACCTCCTCAATCTTTTATTGACGCTTAAAATACAATGAACAGTTGGAGATATTTTTTTTCGAAAAAAATATCTCGTCACGGACTTTAACAACACCAACATAGCCATAGCCAACAACAGTTTCCAAATGGATAATTTCATTTTTTTTACCCTATCCGTACTTGTACTACTACTTTCTGGTTAATATTACTGTGTGAAATCCTCCAATAATTGCTTGTTCCTATTACATGGAATGGATTGTAGATGATATTTTTTCTCCAAAATAATTTTTCCCTGTTTACGTTCCGCCAAAATCTTGTTCAACTGTTAAAGGATTCAGATATCTCTCATGAACTATTATGTAGAAATTTCTAGGGATTTTTTCCCTCTGTTAATTACTATGTAGCTCCCAACTGAACTCATTATGACTAATTTAGACATAACGTTGTCAGCTGTGAGTAAAAATCCGTCAAGAGACACACATTCACCATTTTTAGATGACAATTTTGAGAAATTAGTTGTGACAGTTATTAATGTGACTACTATAATAGGAGTCCATGTATAACTTATCAAATCTAAGGAAGGCACAGAGAAACTAGAGTTCTCTCTCATCTCTTCATTCATATAGCAAAGTATATGTGTAAAAAATTAGGAGGAAAAACTCGTCTCACCTTCCAAGGTTGATTTTGTTTTGGTTTCACATCAGCCCGTCCGCATAGTGTGATAATAGTGGGATCTTAAATGGAACTTAATAATCTTGTACAAAGAGGAAAAAAAGAATAATGAATCTTCTTCTTAATATCCAAGATATACATGAAGATATTCCTAGTCTTTTGAAATAGGTAGGAAAAAGAGATAAAAGTCTGTACATATTTGTGTGACAAGTGTCCGAAGAAAATTAAGAGCTCATTTGAACTTGCTATATGTATATGAGACTAATAACGGAGCCGCATACAGTGGACAGGTATAGACGGAAAGTAACTAATCTCATACGATACTTTGCTTTTGAGAAGTTTATTGTGAAAATTTTTTCCTACCATTAATTTTAATCCGAAGCTCTATACAAGAAATTCTCTTGCTCAACTATAGCAAAATACTTTATACGAAGCAGTATCCTATGGTTTTCTATTATTACATTGATGTATGTTCTGTAACCTAGTAACAAACCAGATTATATTACTTTGACTGACAATCCTTTACCTTTTTACTGCTACTACTAACATCCAAAAATGGATAGGGCGGCTTAGAAAGACTCAAGGGAAAAGAGATGCAATAGATATGTTTTTTTTCACTTCATCCCACACTACCAAAATATCTGGGTTTGAGTTCTTCTCTGTATCTATAATGTATTTTTGTGTAGGCAATAAGAAAAAAAACAAAAATTAATCAGAGATAAGGTTTATGTTTACAAGTACAAAATGTAAGTTGGTAGGGACTCTTCAATGACATTTTGATTACAATAACAACGTGGAGGGAGATGTGGGTTTGTTAATCGAAAAAAAACAGGCTTAGGAAATTCAGGGTGAACATGTAGAGAGAAAAGTCCGACATAAGAGAAAAAAACACTCTCATTCATATTTTTATCACTTATCCACTTCATCATCATTGGACATACCTTTTTTGAATTTTTCAGAGAGGACAGGTCTAGTAACCTAAATTTAAATATTTGGCATGCATATCAAGTCATCATCAGTCTCTATGGTTTATGAGATGATTAGGGGAGAGGAAAAAAACAAGCTTTAATGACAATGACTTTACCTTAAAAGAAAGCACGGTAGAATGCATATTCATGTTTTTAGCCTGTTTTTCCCATAGTTACTATAGTACAAGAGAGAGAAAGATAGTAATTCCAGTTTTGGAAATGTAGGTGTGAGTTTGCATAGGATTTAATTATGGGTTGCCCTCTATAAGAATTTATATTTCGATACAAGTATTTGGAAAAATTGACTTTGACAGCATGGCTGCTTCAACTCACGATATTTATTTATATTATGTAACTACACCCTCAAGGGTTCAAACTTCAATGCCATTCAATGCCCCGTTATACACTTTACTTGTAGTCTCTCTATACCCAATGGTGATGACATAAGGTTCAGTATATTAGATATTTCAAGGTACACAGTATATAGTGTAGTTCCCAAAAGCTATAACAAGTTACTGGAGAACAAAGTGAATTATATTTTTTTAGGAGCTTATTAAATTGAAAATCTTATTGTGTACATATTATGTGTAGTCCACATATATTTAGTTTTAGACATATGAGCTTTGGTAAACTATACAGGGATAAATAATATGATTGATGGAGGAGGTGTAAATAAAAAAAGATTCTTGGTAAATTCTCTCTCTCTCTCTCTCTCTCTCTCAAGATATATACTTTAAATCACTCTGACACTCTTTATGCTAATCCATATATGACAAGACTGAGCGAGTGTAATTGAAGTTTCTGTAGTATATTATAATTCAAGTATCTACTTATAGAAAAAGTTGCTTTGATAAGTGAAGACGAAGTAGAAGTAGATTTTGAAGAAGGAATATTTTGTTTACATCCCCGGTGTGTATCTTAATGTTAATTGAAGAGAATTGGCAGAGTCTGTGACAAGCCTGCCATACCACCTGGAGTGGTGCTGTTAATGCTTGAAAGTCAAGCATCTCTCATCATATCTTTTCTCAAGTAGCCTATTTACACTCCATTCATCTTACCTTTTAACACGGGAGTCTTGATGAGTTTAACGTTACATACACTTTTTCGCATCCATTATGAAAAAATATGCATGTGTAATAAATATCAAGGATTTAAAAAGTATTACATATATCGAGCCTCTTTAGACAATGAGGGAATCTCGGAAGTGACCATTACGAAATCCATTACTAAATACACATGAATATCGTTGAAATGTCATATGCCCAATAAAGGAGTATAGAAACGGTACTGCCTTTAGTAATACTGACTTAGGTTCAATCCTTCAAACAAAAACGGAATTGAGAAAAAAAATACCGTCTCTAATAAATGAGACGATCAGCTACTTTGGAATAGTATATGTATTTTTTTTATATATACGAGCATAAAAATGAACTCTTCTCTAATCCACTGTTAATAATGATGGCGACATGGAGACTACGATGCATTTTATTTGTTAAATGTTCTTTTAATAAGAAAGTCAGAAAGTCAATATATGAATTCATGCACCCGGCAAAGAATTTTCCAAGTAGGCGCATCTTTACAGATGCGATTAGCAGGACAGCAGGAGAGAGAGAGAGAGGAGGTCGGCACTCAATCAAGTTTGTTCTTTACATTATCTGGCCGTCCAAGACCCTTGGAAATCTTAATCATCAATCGATTCATTCTAATGATATTATAGACAGTTCTTTAGAGAGTGTTAACATTTTTCAAAAGACTTTTTCCCTCTCATCCCAACGGCAAGACACGCGGCCTGCTTCATCCCATTGACATGTTCTCATGCCGCTGACATGTAATACAACATCGAGAAGGCTCATAGTGTATTTATTTGAGGATACAAAACTACTGTCAAGTCTACATTTTCCCATCATAAAAATCAGACTTGACTTGAAAAAATTCATTCAAGTCATGTCATTCAACAAACATGTAACATTCTTCCAGGTCCTTCACCACTATTTTTCATAAGCTATTGTCCACATATTATATACATTAAGCTATAAAATTATTGTGTACCATTTTTTTTAATTTTCGTTCTATATGAATACACCTCAATCAGGGAATTTAGGGGATATTTTAACGAATTGGAAGGTGAATTTGACAAAATTTGTAGGTTTTTTAAAAAACATTGAGACCCTCGTTAACAGGCCAAAGTTAATTTTCTTAGGGGAGGTATTATTAATTATATAATATTAAAATCTGAGGCGATTCTCAATGCTGTAGCACATAGGATAGATAATAAGAAACGTTAGTCTCCAAACGTTATGTCACATACATTGTAAAAGGCTTAAAACGCGGGTGGGATTAGAACCAGCTGGGATTGGATTTTGTTAAAACTTAAAATGAGATGAAACCCCATTGAGTGATATCCATGCTGGAGGTAATGTAATATATATAAGGCAAAGTATAATATATTGTAATATAAGCGAGTTAATGTGAAACGGGACTACTACTACCCGTTCTAAGGATCAAGGTATAAGCTTGTCATGCTTGGGTTGGAATGAAATCAAGCAATACAGATTTTTGTCTGTCTCTCAATGAAAGGATTTTATTTGGCAGACTTAGCATGAACATGGTGAGAAATGTGAAATCAAAGTCATGAAATGAAATGAATTCATTATTTTCATTGTAAATCTCTGAATGTGGAGAAGAGTGAACACACACACACACACACACATACACTTACACCTGTATACATTTTATCATCCCAAGTAATAGTCAATTGATATTGTAAATCATTTTTCTACAGTTCCTCAATCTATCTGTACCCCAGAAAAATTACAGTACTCTTCAAATTATTGTCACAACAGGAGTATTGGGCTCTTCTCATGAATATTACACATACACATAAAAAAAATTGAGATCGTGCAAATAACAAAAAGGCTATCTTTCCCTAGATCAAAAGTTTTTTTTGCAATGACAGGAAGGAACTGATGGGCTCCTCCGCAAAAATGAATTGAGTTGAGAAATAATGAAATTGTACATAGATTGGCATATTTTATGCAATATCCTCGTTTGTAACTCATTTTGAAAAAATTGTTACATGTCCAAAAGTACGTGGACTTTCCGCTCTTACATTCGTTAAAATCCCTACCCTTAAAAGTCCCGAATAATGTTTTTAAGGAAGACATGTAAAAGAGTCATTGTCAGACAAATTGTATTCATGAGATTTGGATTTGACATGAACACGAGTCAAATTGAGACTTGCCCTCGTGCTCTTTCCCATTATGTAGGAAATACGTGAGATAGCGAAAGAAAGAGATGTGGAATAGAGGGACAATATCCCAAAGATTTGTCAGCTTAACTAGGAATTTATTGTTGATTGACCATTTAAGAGTGGTAATAAATTAGTAATTTGTCTCTCTCTCTCTCTCTCTCTCTCTCTCTCTCTCTCTCTCTGTGTGTAACCAAGTCTCTTGTGTCATTATCAAAGATTGTACAGTTAGAGTAAGAGGAAGAGACTCACAATCCATTTAAGAGAGCACGTTTATAAGGGAGAACTATGTACCATCAAAAGATTCATTTACATAACGTCTTAATCTTTTCCCTTACGCTTATACGTTCCGTGTACTTTTTACACAACAAAAGTGAGGGCATTGGAATTTCCAGGGACTCAAGAGAGGAAGTACATTTGATTTATACTCTTGAAATTACTGTTAAATCTGTCAAATCCACTTGGTAGACACATATCAATGGGTAATCTTTGTAGTAGTAAGTAGTAACTACTACATATTTTATATATTACATCTCTCGATAAAAACGTGAGATATTTTTGACAGATTCATTGATGGACCACGTTGTAATTCTGTCCGTGTGACCTCCACGATAATAACCTTCACATAATGTTCGTCCGTAAATTTCCACAAACTTTCCCTTTGAGCCTCCCATGACGTGACATTATTAGGACCGGGCGCTAATAGTACACCGTACTTATAGCAACACATCCCCGGTCATCACAAAAATTTACCCATAAGGTTTTCACATCTACCTTTAAACTTCCTCTCTCTCTCTCTCTCTCTACTCCAATAATCCTCTCAGCATGTCTTCTATTAAAATAATTCCTCAAATGCTCATTCAAACATTTTGTATCGTCTAATATATAAAGAATACAAACTCCTGTAGTCCACTATGGAGTCTACCTTATTTTTACATACATAGGTCACTGCAAATAATTCTTGAATGGCAAAGATGCTTGGGATCCACATGGAGTCTCACTTATTAGAGCATTCACCTTTTTCCCCCATTAAAATCCAATCCATTGAATTTAGTAAGATGAAAACAATGACACAAGGTATAATAATAATTGAAAATTTTTTTTTCTTTTCAAATAATTAAATCTCTAGCTCTAAAAATTTCATTATGGGATTAATACACTTTTAGAAAAATACAATTGCTCACACAATCCCTGCTCCCGACAATGAAAACATTTGCTGGATTTTCTAACAACTTTTCCAAAGAAGGAATTTCCAAATGAGCTTATCCCATATAAATTACATGATATATTACGAGTACATGTACATACTAGGACAATGTATTATTGTTACATTATCCATGTCACCGTATGTCATTGGCAGGATAATTCTCTATCCCATAAAAACTGGTTCGCCACAATTGTTTTTTTTATTTCATTTCATGGTTGTATATGTATTTTTGTGGGTAAGGTTTATTTTAGTTTGAAGGAGAGCACAAAAAATACAGTTGAATAGGAAATTTTGCAGGTTGAGGGGAAGTTGGCGCTGGGCAATTACAATATTGCTCACGTAAATTTCAAGTGGGCATTGACATAAAGGGAATTAAGAAAAATCCTCTGTATATAATACATACGTACATACTTATATATTTGATCACGAGTAAGTATTTCAAGTGAGATTTACCCACCTCCAACTCAACATCTTTCTATGGATTTATGTACCAATGGATAGAAAATATTTCTAGGAAGGAAGGAAGCAATATCTAATCTAACTGTTTTGTTAGATATTTTTATGAAAGGAACTCCTTGACTAAAATTTTTTGTTCTCTCCCCTTCTTCTTTTGAATAAAAACGTTTACACAGAAAGTTTTTTTCTCTCTCTCTCTTAAACACAAGGAGAGCATATAAGTTAAAACGCGGTGAGTCTGGAATCAAGTTGAAAGAGAAACAGAAAGCTCCTTTCCATGTTATAGGCAAACTCTATACAGAAAACAAAGGTGTTGCGTGTGGTAATCATCCTTGAGCTTTTAGAAATTTGAACAAAAGCCACTACCTTATAGATATCTCTCTCTCTCTCACTGTCTCTCTGTCTCTCCACGAAAAACAGTGAGACAGAGAAGATAGAAAAAAGTTTACTGAGAGAGAAATCCATTTGAAACTGTCCACGACTTGTCTCTTGAATAGTTTTAGTCTTGAATAATAGGTGCGGACACTTAAGAAAATTCCTACATCCTGACTTTTTAAATGATTTATCAGACGGATTTTCCAATGCAGTTCACAAGTTCTTCCTATACATATAAAAAAAATGAAGGGAGGAAGATAGGAACACTATTATACATTATTTCCTCCTGTATAATAATGTTTGGCTGTCAAGAGAGGAAAAGGCCTACATGAAATTATTGTGAGGAACAAGATAAAGACACACATCTCATTTAAGAAATAAAATGAGTTATAATTTCTTTGAGCATGTCCAGGTGGTGGTATCAGTTGTAAATCCTAATTACACATAATTTGCTTCAACCCTTGTGATGAATATTTAATTAGACTTTGATACCTTGCTATTACACCTGACATGATTTTGACATGAAAATTGTTTTCCTTTGGAATATATGAATTTCAAGTGAAACTTTAACCGCTTATTAGATCCTTCATTTTTATAATCAGGAATTTGTATTCTATTAACTTTCGGATAATTTTTCCAATTTCCAATCTTTAGTCAGCTTAACCACAGCCGAGAACTACACCTTTACATTTATTAGATTTTTATTCCTTGCCCAGTAGTAGTAGGAGTAGTATAAGGACTTTAAAAAACATTTCCTTTTCAATAACCCCGATGTTTGATAGGGAATAGTTAAATAAAAAATCCGATTTGACTGGAAATACAGAGAAGAAAAAGTCTTACTTACTCTCAAAGTTCATTGATACGGAATGAGTGGATGAGAGTTTTTTAAGAAAAATCAATCCCAAGAGAATGAACTTTGAAATAACAAAAGTAGCAGAAGTTTTTTTTATTTCTTATTAAGAATCTAATAGCTACATTATTATTTCCTTTTGATAATAAAGCATAGTACAAGAATATACATTTGTGTGTACGTGTGGCTATATTCAAAGCCTACATGTACATATTTACTCTGAGGACAAATTGTAAGGGGAGTGATTCAAAGTTAAATCTAATGTTCAATTATTTGATTTAGCTTTCACGACCAAACTATAACATGACTTTAGCTAAGGCTGGACACTAGGCTATCATATTCAACATGTGTGGTATATTTGTGAAGATGAGTAGTGTTGCAGTATAGAATTGTAATGTGTAAGAAGCACTCCCAAAATTACATACCCTCCCACCCTCAAAGTCTCAATGTAAACCACATCCCGGTCAATTGAAAACAATGACAGGTAAGAAAAAAGGATAGGATTTTTGACGAAGGCAAGCACACAAGTCTGGGATAGTATTCAATTGCAAATAGAAAAAATATATTGTTGTAGATCTATCAGAAGCTCACGTACAGTTCCATATCTTCATTACACATTAAAATCTAGATTTAAGCCGTAGATAAAATATCTTATTGGTCGACGTGTGTAGCATTAATTATATCTTGTAGTAATGCTGATAGATTGTAGGAAAATCTTCTGTACACACACACAACCCCATTCCAAGTCATGTCTCTGTAAAAGGGAATGTTCTGAGTAAGAAAAGTAACTTGTAGCTCATAAATATTTGGTAAAAATTTTAACACTTGTTCTTTGAGAGGATTCCGCTTGATAGGAATCTTATGACTTTATATGTGATGTTAAAAGTTACTTAACTGAACGGATGATAAATTTTTCAAGGCGTAAGGTTAGGTATTTTCTTCTTTGTTGGGCTAGGTTATTGTTTTTTGCGTATAGGATGGATGATGTCGATTGGAAATAAATTGTATAAATGTGGTGAGGCTGGAGTTGTAATAGTACTTAGTATTAGTTGTAAGGTAAAGAAAAAATTTAGCTCACGTAATAAAAGTCATTTATGTACTTGCATTGAAAATGGTATCTCAGGGCGATACACTTTCTATACATCCTCTGCTATCTTCTACGGGGAGAGAGAGTTACTCCAAACATGTATATGGCTTTTTACGTGTAGACCCATAAATGGTTAAATTCGAAGCTTAATTTGGTTTTTCTCCCATTTTTACTCTTATCAAGAACAACTTAATTCGTAATTTATCATTCTGAGAGACATGATCTCATATTAATGATACAGCGATTAATTTTTTATTGCTTCTGTTCTGTTTACAAATTTTCCCCCCAGTAGAAATCGTTTCATCTTCCAATTCCTATAGCCTATATGCTCTCACTCTGGTGGGCTAGGTTTTTTTCTAACTTGAAAATGTTAGCAGATAGGATACTTTTTAAGGGGGATGTGTAAACTACCTTAGAAATATTATATATTAATGGTGAATTTTTCTAATATATGTGATGAAAAAGATAGGAATTTTTCCTCTCCCAAAGAATTATTATTATTATTGTTGGCTAAACAAGCAACGGTTGAATTTTTTTTCCTCTCGTCTTTTTGTAATCATTTTTCATTCAGCAAACCATGAAGGTAATAGTCAGGAAGGGAAAATGTCTTGATACTTGTAAAATGACTGGGTAAAGTGAGTTTGAACATTGTATGTATATTATGTGTAGAGGATGGATAGTTTGTTTCCTCCAAAGAAGTATGGTTAATGTAGCTCCATGGGGCTGTAACTTGTTGGAATTGGAAAGAAAAGCAGAACGTCAGGGAGACTTAAGCATGATTGCTCCATTGCAACGAGATTTTGACAGATCGATCCTACACTCTACAGAGCTATGCACTTCTATGTACTTTACTATGTGTACTAGTATTAGGTGCCGTAATGGAATGAAAGAAAAAGATTAGCTTGACAACAGGAATATTATTATATACTTATGTATAAAAGTTTGAAGCTAAGGTCAAGATTCCCTTTGGAGAATCCACGCTGCGTTTACACTCATCATAAAAATCTAAATGCCTTGCTCTCTGGTGTGTATGTAAATAGTGAGAGGTAGGGCTAACTGTAAGTATTTATTTATACTTGTGCAATTGCATCTTCCATTAAGGACTTGAGAACGTACATACCTATGCAATTTCTACTAACTGCTTATTTCTGCTTAATGTCCCTCGCCACTCAAGATGAAGTGCAGGCTGTTCCGTCTATATCCTCATTTGAATTCACCTGTTGCTGCCTCCACTGCTGCACAACATGGGAATTCCTATTAATTGAAACGGGTATCATAATCTTAAGAGGGAATCTTTTGATTATTTTAAACAAAAAAAGAGAATATAATTTTTATTTTTCCACACCACCACCATAATCCATCATGATGATAAGGCGGAGTAGCTACTACATACAGAACTCTGTGCACTATCATTATAACTATCAAGAATAATTTTAGCGTGCATCATTTCTAATAAGCTAAATATACACTGTAGGATTTTTTTGAATGGTCTCAGTGAGTAAAAGTCTCCTCATCGTTAGTGAGAAAAGTTAAAAGAAAGACGATGCTGAGAGATAGTGTGAGGATAAGCGTACTTAGAATCCAACAATAGCACTTTGTATACTTGTAAATTATACTAATTTGATTCTTTTATCCCTCCCTTATTATTCCAGCTCAGTCCTTATCACTGACCCCTGTTGCTCTAACTGCTTGTTTTTAGTAGCTTTAATTCTATTACTTGCCACAGCCGAGTAACATTTCCAAGAAATTTCATTACCTAAACATTACCTCAGAGATAAATTCTATAAGAGCTTGAGAATATATAAATTACTTCAGAGCACACACACACACACGTATGTACAGTTTTCAGTGTGTATATTTAAATCCTCCAATAAGTTTCATTCTGTACATACATTGCACAATCTAAGGATTCTCCACATATAAGTGTCATTAAATTAAAATAAGACCTTTGGTCCTAAAACCCTTTAACTTTTTATGATTTAAAGTTGAAAATGACATATAAAATAGTGTTATTGCATTGTAATTCCATATTATTATTATTTTGCGACGGAAAAATAGTGCAAGGGTAAACATCCTTACGTGACAATGTAAAGGTGGAAATTACATGTGTATATACATATAGTATCGCACCCCTATTAAATCTCAAGTTTTCAGGGAGGTCTGGTTTACTTTCCATCAAAATGTGAATTCCTCCGCTTGGATTGTTGTTACCTCATGCATACAAGAAAAGCTTGAACTTGTATCATTGCAATAGGGATTTGACTGATTTACTTGTTAGTCTTACAGTGTATCATCTAGGAGAGAAATGTTTGTAGATAATAATTTATGGGGAACACTAATGATTGTAGTAAACCGAAGAAGAGGCATCAATTCAGGCAGGAGAAGGGAGTGGAATGATAAAAAAATTTAAAGGCGTTTTAATTATAACTGATTTAAATCTAGTTGGAAGTAAAATAGCCCATTTGAACACACCATTAAAACTATAGAGACAATTGGTAAAAGTTACATGACAAGAGTGCAGTGCCCAAGTATTATGTATGTACGTCAACTTTCTACTTAATACTGTCAGCAAAGAAGAAGATTTTTTCTTCTTCTGTGACACTTGATAGACAGGTTACATGGAATTCAGACTTGATGTTAAAAAAATACAGGAAACTTCCTAAACTTATACTCATGAACACAAGTACACTAATAGTACGACCAGATCCTTGAGTCACTCTAGAGTTAATGCCATCTAGAAAAAAATGTAAGGTTTTTAAGTTATGTAATAAGTCCTATGAGCAAAGACAATGTTCCCTAGTTAATGATGAAGAATAAGGAAGGAGAATTACAAGTGTTTCTGATTCATACAATTGTTTTTATACACCTTGTCAACCATGTGGACAAAGTAAGAGTTGCTTGTGTGTGATTGGAAAGGTTGAGGTACTACTATAAGATCTATTGTGTGGAAAATTACGAGGGCATTTATGAGTTCATGTGTCACGGGTGTCTGTACAATTTTTTTTCTCCCCCCGTCTTAACTTTATATATGTACATCCATATCTAAAGCTTTTCTCTTCCAGGGTGGTTTCGTCTTGGTAAATTCAGATAAAATGTTGTACACACAAAATAGCACAAGATTATTTTTGTAAGAAAAAACATAATAACCTGTCACATGTGCATCATTAAAATTATATGTACCTCACACATATTCTCTCCCTATCATTAACAAAGCTTATAACTTCTGTGCAAGGGCTACATGCTACATATACATTGCTTACAACAACACTGTCCTTATAATATTTGGTTTCGGTCGTAAACTTTCAAATGTATTTGTTTACTCCATGAACTTGAGGAACTCTTGAGAGGAGAAATTCCTCCGTGAGAGGAATTTTTTTTCTTGAACATCTATCAGAGGATAAGGAAAAAGGCTGGGGCAATGAAAATCTGTATATGCAAATAAATTACAGCTAAATGAGACATTGTATAAGACTCGTAAGATTTTTTCAAATGACCCGAAGGAAATAATCTTCTTGCATATATAAAAATAAATGTATAGGTCTGGTAGCTTTAGTAAATTGTTTTCAAAAAACTAAATAAACTTATACATATAATTATATAACTATGCATGGATAAGTGGTAGAAAATGAAACTATATAATAACTCTCCATGCTATAATGTTTATTTGTTTAAGAGCAAGTGATTGGGGCGTGGTGTGATGAAAAATGTATGGCTTATGCAACCATCGTACCACAACCATACATCTTTCAATTACCATAGTTTTTTTCCCTATCCCTCTTTGTATAATCCGTACATGGCGAAAGAAATTGTAGAAATTAGTAAAGCATAAATTGAAAAACGATGCATTTTAATTTACACTTTCAGTTCTTCCTCCATAGTCAAAATTCTAGATACACAAGAGAAAATTGACATTGAATATACTATTACGGATATTATATGTTGCATATGAAAGTGACTGTATTCCTTCCGGTGTTTTCTGGAGATGAGGTGAGGCAAAAGGAAGAAATGATAATTAAAATTTAAAAATTCATTATATTTCAATCACATGAGAGCTCCATAGTCATCCTTTCCAAGCGTGTTTCTCCCGAACTAATCATAAAAACATAGACATTATGATTTTTATGATTATTACTTTGAGAGAGAGAGAGAGGATTTGAGAAATATAAACACACGCATCCATAGAGACAGACACGTGTATATTTACATAACATAAATATTTTTCAATATACCATTTCTGATGGGTTCCCTCATAAGCATTTAGCAATTTCAGCTCCTTAAAGGCAATCCGGCTTAGGTAAATAATAAGGAAAGACACGGTGAACTGGTAAATTCAAAGTTTAAAATGAGCTTGGCCTCTAACCCCGGAAATTTGAGCCCTATACTTTTTGCGTGATGCATCTTTTATATAATTTACATTTTACTTCATATTTCCTCCATTTCTTTCTTTCTCTCTCTCTCTCTCTGTCTCAAGAGGTCATAAAATATGGGCTTGAGCAAACAACAACAACGCAAATAATGAAATGAGCCATAGGCGGGGATATGCGGGAGATTTCTTCTTCAAAAACTTTCATACGTATACTTTTACGCAGGTGACAATGCAGTACGAGGCGACAATAGTATTAGGTATAGAAAATCCTCATTTGATGTGTGCACGCAATGTGGAAAAAATCCTTGTAATCAACTCCTTCGTTTCTTAAGCCCCCAAAAAGTAAATAGGGAAGGTAATACCCTGTGGGTGATGATGTGGGATTTCATCAACAAAGTAATCATTATGGATGAATCCATTTAAAAATTCATCCATTTTTTTCGGAAAATTAATCAAAACATAACTTTGGATGGGAAATTCAAAGGAGTATAGAAAATTTTAAAGTGAATTTCCATAGTATATGGATTGAGAAATTTAAAAAAAAAATTGAAAGAAAAAAGCAATACTCATTTATACATGTGTTCCCCCCTCAGATACAATAAATGCATACGCAGGCTCACGACCGGCGCATTTGGTAATTGCAAGTAAGTTTTTCAATTGGCAAGGGAGGATTTATGAGAAATAATAATGGTTGAAATTCTCTACACTCGATATATTCATAAATATTCTTCTTATTCCTCCCTCCATACCCTTATACCCTTGCATAAAAGCTGGAGGGTTGTAGTATAATAATAGATTATTACAAATACACCTGACATGCTTCATCCCTACTTACGATCATCTAATTTTATCCCTTCTAAGTATGTGTATTGGAGGGATGAAATAAATAAAAGGACTTAAAATTACATGTAAATACATATGAGGGAAATTTTTATACAAGGATACCGGCGTGACATAAAATATTAGATCATCGTCCTTCAAAGTTCACACACTGTACGTAAGCTTTGGAGCTTTGAAAGCTCTCAAGTCAAGGTGATAAAATTGAATTACTATGGAAGCAGTTTTCAATCCGAGCTCGTAACTCACTGCAGGAAGTAAAACTCATGGCTTGCTATACTTTTACTTGTGCACAAAATAACATCAACGACAGGTTCATTTTATTCTCAATTATTATTGTATACTTTCCTTGTATGTGTACAAGCAAGAAGTAGTAGTAGTAGACAAGTATGAAGGAAAAACAGGGGGAGAAAAACCTACAGATTTTACTTTCTCAAATTTTCCCATAGTATGGTTTTTAGTACGTATTTATAAAGGTAATATATTACTACATGTAATACCTCGCTATATGACTATGGAAATAATAGGGTTTTATGTAGAACGTACTAATAGAATTTTTCAATGTTTTTTTTTACTTCTCTAGAGCAAAAAGAGTTGAATAAATAAAGCTTAGTTGATTTTCAAGTTTGCAAATGATTAAAGTTGGAAAAAATAGTCTTATAATGTGTATAGATAAGGGAGAATTGTATGTAATGGTGTTATGGCTACCATTACAAACTTGACCTGCACATATAAAGAGATAGTAAAATAAGAATATATTGTTATTTCATTGCAGTCCTTACATACACTTTTACTGATTAGTCAATCTGAAAAATGTTAGTTGGTACTTACAGCGATAAACTCTTGCCACTTTAAAGCTTGTTCTTGTCCTATGTTTACGCATCTCCATGTTATATTCTTCTGAATCAAGTATTAAAACTACAATAATTTCAAGAGTGAATCTTTGATACAAGATGAGATTCAAGTATTTTTTTTTTACATTTTTTACTATCTCAGGAGCCATACAACAAGTATAAGTATACAAGAACATTTGATTCCCGTTTATTTTTGTTAGTTCTAAAAAAATTTTTTTCCAACAAGTTTTACTTTCCAAGTATTTATGCATGCTACAAATGATGAAGGTTGGTACATATGAAAACATATAATTATTCCATAGATATGTGACTTTAATATTATATGTGGATAGATAGCTTTTGTATGTACATTGAACGGTACAGGGTTTGTAGGGTTGAATTAATTTGAAAATGCAAGTATATATTTACTGTCAGTAAGTACGGGAAAAAGCTGTAGGTGAAGTGCTACTTGTTTCCGCACTCCTGTCCACTAACTCTCCTCTGTATATGAGGAGAGTGTGCAGATTTTTCTCAATTTATATGCATGATAATAATTTGGTAGGTAGTTTCCCTCCTCCTGTTTTATGACTTGTTAATATGTATTGATACCCAAGTGCCAAAAACATATTACTGGGGAAGGATAAAAATTGGGGAAAAAAACAAGGGTCATCATATTTCTCTGAGGATTTTACTTTATGATGTAGTGCATAGATAGAGATGCTTATGTATCTAATCTAATAAATTATTACATGGGTATCCTACGTGTGTGAGATATATCAAAAAATATATATGGAGAGACTGAATATTTCACCATGTGCTATTTTTCTTCCGCTATGAGTATACTCCATTTAAAAGGCATGGAGCGGAAAATTACTTTAGCACCTTTTAATATTCAACTGATGGTATCAAGTCTCTACTTTAGCGTTTTATTTCATTGTAGGGATTTTTGTGGAGTGAGTGTCAGTGTATTATTACATGGTTGTTTGGAATCACTCATATAATTTCCCCACTATAGGGAATTCTTACTAGCCCAAGTAATCCATTATTGTTGGGCAGATTTAGATGGGCATGGGTGGGTTTTTTATATCTGTTACTTTGAAATTTATTCAGAAGGCAACTTTCTGCGGCCTTGTCCATTATTATTTTTTAAATTGCTATTATTTCTTGGCTAAAACCAAAGTTCACTGGAGAGTCATGCCATAATAAATATAAGCTGATCAAGTATAGTAGTAAAATTATTCCTTTCCCTTTGATTACGAGAAAATGTATAGTTGAGAGGGATGGATTTGATCCATGTTTTGATCATTTGGGGAATCACAAGAAAATCATCTCCCAACTATTTACTATATAGTAATCTCCAACTGAAGTTTTTTTTACAATTCCGTTTGGAAGGATAATGAGATTTCTCAATGTTTTTCTCTCTGTATATGTAACCATTGGCCTGATGCTATCTGAAATAAGAAACAGGAGTCACAAGATTTTTTTTAGCTTGATTGTGCTTGAGTGAGATTATGATTACTGGCAATTCAAGATTTTTAGAGGTAAGTCTTGCTCTTTCCAGGGATGAATTTCAACACTCATGACATGAGGAGATGGAGGTTATTTGACTTAAATTTGCTTCAAGGGATCAGATCTAAATATTTTTAATCTTTTGTTAAATTACATAAGGATTATTCAAATCTACCTATCTCAGATATGTATAAATGTTAATGTAAACAAGATTGATTTTTATGCATTCTTTCTAATTTGAAGGACGTGAACGTCATGGGAATGGAATTATAAATATGTAAACGTTATGGAGAGAGAGAGGGAGGACTCAATAAGAAAAGATTGTCAGAAGGGAAATTAGGAGGCGACGAAGGAGCATCTTTTAACATGACACTAACCTGTTTAGCATACAAAAAAAATTATCAAAGGGTTCATCAATACATTTCTTATGTACGTTCATTTTCCAACTGGAATTCCTCACATTCTGCCAGAAAAGATTCTCGTTTCTATTTAGGATTCTCCATATATATGTATATACTTTAAGAAGGTTACTAAATATCCATTTGTGACTAAAATCCAGGATGGAAAATACAATTTAGCTGGGATTATTTAACGTTTTAAATTGTGAATAAGAAATAGGAAGGTGTGTATCTCTGTAACTGAAGGAAAGGTATGAAAGAAAAATAATTAATTCCTTGAAGTTTGAAAGGTAATCATTACTATAGGAGGGAATTTAAACGGTAGTAATGAAGTCCTGGCATAGCTAATCAAGTGCTAATCCTTCTTTTCGTGACTATTTTCCATGTACATATTATATGAGTCTTGGAATTTATATGTAAGTGTGGCTTTTAAGCTAAAGTAGATTAAGAATCTTCCCAATCCTCCTAAACGGTATCAGCTAATGTACAATTAGGTCTATTGGATTGACGGGAGAGAGTCACACACTCCGCCACATGTAAATTTTTACTTGGCTCTCTCCTAACTCAATATAATGAAGCCCCCAAATATTTCAAGACTTACAATCTTATGTATAAATGTATGAATGTATAAAAACTTTTTTTTAAAATTCTTCCTGTGTATGTATTTATCATCAGAGCTTGTATCTACGTATGTATGAAATAGAAAAGTATTTGTATATGTACTTGAGCATGGAACAAATCCAAATTATAGTTAGTTGAATGATCAATGCGCAATCAGAAGGAGTCCAAATTATTTGTGATTATTCCACGCCAACGACAATTAGCTACAGACGTCGGCCTAGGACGTTCCAACTCCCCATCTATACACTCCTATCCGCACCTGTAATTAAACTAAAGGTGTGTGAAGAAGCTTGTTGAACGGAATAAAAATTTCACTAGATTTTTGTATTAACATGAAGAGCGTTGAGAATGTTTAGTTCTCAAGAATTGGCAAGAATTTATGTAGTTTCCCAACTCACCCAATCCACTATGAAATGACACTAGTCAAATATACTGTAAGGATTTTCTATAGAAACATTTTAGTTGAGAAACTCCCCTTGGAAAAAAAACTACTGCTACAATACTGCTAGCTGCTACCGATCAAATGAACATTAAAGTTGTGACATTTTTTTTCTTTCGTTCTTTTTGGCATGTTATATATGGTGTGTTGGAGGAGAATCCACCGAGTTTCCGGTTCTCATATAAAAATGGAATCATTTCCTTCATCCAAGACATGGCAATTGTACAGGTGACAAGAAGAATGTTATACAATTCAAGGGAATAGATTTTTTCAATGAATGTTACACAATTCAAGGGAATAGATTTTTTCAATCCTACATAGAGTAAGTTTGAAATAAATGTGAAAAAAATGTAATGGGGAAGATTAAGCGGCTGGTTATACCCCATGGGTCTGAACGGCGTATCTTATATATTTGTCGTTGGGCATGGAGATTTTTTTTTCTTCTCTTAAGGATCCCAACCCTGAAGCTGTGAACGCAGATGGGTTATTGTAGCTGTATATACATATTGTAATCGTCTCTTATTTAAAATCCGTGAGGATTTAACTGCATGGCCAAATAGGTGATCTTCATCGTGCTACTAAATAGGAAGAAGATGTTGTTGGATTAAGTAACATGTGTACTATATGTGTGGAGGAGCTATAGGTGAAATATGTTATGTAGACTTGTAATAGTGTCACATGCTAACGGTACGGGTCAGGGTAGATTTTCAACGTCCTCAATGTACAGCTTTGGAAGAAAGAGGAAGAGAGGGAGAGAGAGAAGGAAGACAAATCCGTGAGATTCCACTTGATTGAAAATGAGTTAGCATAAAGTAAAGAATGCGTATAGTATAAGATGAAAATGGGAATTATGTTCAGCTTGAAAAGTCCCCAGTTCTTAGGAAATCCAACTATCATGATAAAAAGAGGGAGAAAAATTTCATTTTATATCAAGAACTTTTTCCTTCAAAAAATCTTATACTCATCACATGGATCCTAGTAAAGAAACCTCACGCATGTAGTTGCATACATGTGGTATTTACAGCTATACACCGACAGAAAATTTTTTTATCACGAAAAACTGTGTACCTTGTTTTCTTTCTTTTGAGGAGGATAATCTTAGGAACAAACCACTATCTGTAGAATGATGCGTCAGGTAAATTTCAAAATTTACCATTGAATTACTCAATCCTGCAATTAGGTCAGAATCCCCATCAAATTTACAATGCTATTTTATTGTCTTGCTATAATTATATGGCTTACTCTTAAATTCCATGCTTTGTGTTGTGAGGAAATGGAATGCGTATATAGTTATTCTAGTGGGAAAAATCAGAGGAGGATGATGATAAGCAAAATTTATCCTTCCTAAATTACCATTACCAAAACATTGAAAGAAAGTCCGATAGTTTGGGTATTGATGGAAGGTAAGGAAATGTGGGAGGAATCATACAATAATTGCTCCCAGTTACATATAAAAACTTCATAGACTTTTCTTTCTTGATAAAATCAATAAAGATCAAGCACGTGGAAATCTTTGCTTTTGTAGGGAGGCCGATAGAAATTATGGGACTCAATGATCATAACCTACGGGTCAGCAAATAATAATTGGAGGCGATTTTTCTTTGAAGGGAGATTTTTCCCGAGTAGCCGTTGTTATGCTTCTGCTGCTGCTGTTGTTGTTTTTCTTGTCAATAGATTAAAATTATGAAGATATGGACATTAGAGTGAATAGGCCTGACATGTTTTTTAGTTGAGAAGCGCATAGGGCTATAGGTGATAGTTGAGGCACGAAACATCTTTTCAATCAGTTATCGACAATTTAATGAACGTAAGTCAAGTTGACCCCTATGAATATAGTGCAGATTCCATGGCTCCTTTATATTATTACTATGAGCGTAAATCTTGCGTCACTCATGTTCATGGGTATTTACTGTCAAGTACATAACTGAAATTTACGAGGACTTTTGTGAAGAGAAACAAAATTAAGGAAAAGCTTCAAAAGAAAACACATAGTTTCTTCAACTTATAAGCTAAGCATCCACTAAAGTATGCTCAGAATATAATTTTTAATGTTTAGAGTGTATAGTTTGCTTCAAGTACCACATTGACTCAAAGCACTTTTCCCATACATTCCAGCATTTTTTCATTTCAGCTTGAACTTTATACCTGAAAGTTCATATTTTGAAAAAGTAAGTAAGTAAGCAAGTATATTTATGTAAGAATTTTCCTCAGTAGTCTCTCACTCTCAAAGTATATATTTGTATAGAGACAGTGAGTGGAGTTGAATGTTTTGAATAAAGCTTTAACTTGTTTAGTTATTGAGTCAAGCCTTTGCCACTATAATGTGAAATGGAATCATAAAAGTTATGAGGTTGTGTAAATGCAATCATTCTATGAAGAAGACACTGTTCCTACACGGAGCTCTAGCTGTATAACTAATGCAATAATTACAGGCTATTGGCACATGTAATAATGGAAGAAGTTCCTTAATCAAAAGCACTTGAATTTTTATAGCCCACTTGAGACTATAAACCAATGGTCTGAAGTGAAGAACCAGTCGCTTTTCCAACAATGTTTAATTAATATTTTAACACACTCAGAACCCATGGCATGACCAATTTGTTACAGAAGCGATACCCTCTCTCGTCTCTTACTATTCAAGTCTCTCCTATATCATTTCCCTTGTAGTATTGCACACTTGCGGTTTTTACCCTGTGAAAGAATAAGGAGAAAAACCCAATTGGAATAAATTATTCATGATATCTCGGGACCATGATATGCCACCAAGTGAATGCTCAAGAATGACCAGACTATAGCATGATGAGGCATAAAATCCTGAATCTTGTCAACAATTTTTTTTTCTGAGGGAGGAATTCAACCTGAATTTTTCCTCTGTGAAGTTCATTCGCACTGGAGACAGTATAATTAATAATGAAATGTAAATGAGCTAATATGCAAGTGTAGTTTTTAGTGCCAAATGTAGGATTTGGACAGGGACAAAGTGAGTGAGGGAGGAGGCTTCGTATAAGACACTCTGCATTCTTTAGTAGCTATCAAAACAAAAGATAGACAGGAAATATTACGGATTCAAGTTCATTTAGAAAATACTAAAAATTATTATTTCTTGTATAATATATTACTTGACCATTAGTGGAGTGTCTCCTCATTACTATGCACATGTTGAAGGGACATAAGAAATTCATGTAGCCACTACATATGATTTTATTCCATTGATGAATAATCTTGACGTACATAATTATATATATGAGTGGACTAAATCCTGTGATTAAAGCAAATTACAGTTCAGCCTTAAATTCCCTGCCAATATAGGAACAAGATCAAAAATCAATTAGGTATAGACATTAAAGCAGGGCTACCTATTTATCTGCTAATATTTTTAATTGTATGTGTAGATATAGGGAGAGAGAGAGAGAAAATGCAAAGGTAATTACACATGTACCTCCTAAATATTTCTTACCTATCTCATCTCCCACATATTCTACGTGCATAGTAGATAAGTGTGAAAGATTTTTAGCTCGGAGCATTTAAAAAGGAAGAGGAGCAAAATCAAGCTCTTGTCTACCTGATGCGTCGTCTGCAGTAATTAAATAGAACATGCGGGCATTTGCTCTGTCTTGGTTATTGTGATAATAAGCCGTGGAAAGTTTAATGCATGTATTAAGATGCACCGCCAATCTCCATAGTTATATATGTGTCGGTCAAAATGGATTTGCTAATAGGATGTGTTTGAAGCAAAGGAGCGATGATAATTTTACTTGAAGCATGTACTTACAATAACTCCAAGTCGGCCGAGGCTTTTAAAAGAAATAAAAATAATTGCTCAACATTTACGAGAATACATAATTAACCAAGTGAGCAATAAATTTTATTCACAGTTCAAGTCCTGACCTTCCTTCAGGCAAATCACGATCGGTGTAGATTTACAACCTTTTTTTTCAAAATATTTCCTCTATATATATTTTCATCCTATATGAAAACCTAATAATGAGGCTACGCATATTTATATAGAGAGACAGACTTTACGAAACAAAACAATTTTTGGCACGTTATGACCGAGATAAAAAAACACGTCGGTATCTTCTCTTAAGACGACAATAAGCAACATGTCGATAGGAGGTATGTTCAAAGTTAATACATGGACTCAAATGGCCCTTGCATGCGACCTAAAAAAGGCATCTTATTATAACTGTGATTTATGCCCTGCTCTTAAAAAAACATGGGACGGAGATGAACATGTGTGACAGAGACATATTCTATTTTAAATATTAAAATAAACATGCACTATATATCCATTCCATTGAATATTTTATTTCGCAGTAAGAATTTATTTTATCCGGAAGGTTTCTCTCTCTCTCTCTCTCTCTCTCTCTTTTCAAATAAAAACAAGTTTCATTAACCTTTGAGAACCTTTTACAAGGTATTATTTACCTCATATTTTTTACCATGTAATTCCATCTCATATTATTATCCATTTAGTAAATTTATTCTTACATTATTCGAACCTCGACCTTCCTTAAATATGAGGAAATTGATGGTATCAGTTTCCATAAACTACTCCTTAAAATTATTCAAGTGCTAATGATATTCCTACATAATGATAGAGACAAAGACTTGTAGAGAGAGGGTTAGTCCTCTGCCTTTCACGTTTCCAAGAACATTGCATTAAATGCATTTCCCTCCTCATGATCAACCTTGCTTTTACTTTCGATCTGCATATCCATACCCTTCTACGCCTTATGGGTGCCTTATGGATTTTTCCTACAATCATTTTCCCAATAGTATAAGAAATGGAAAGATAATTATTGTACTCGAAGTATTTACTTCAAAGATGTATATGAAGAAAAAGATTGTAAAAAAAATTTTTGTTGTTTTTTTTTGAACAGATGAAGTCTAACCTAATTGGAATCCTTGCCTTTGTGACGATTGCCAGTGGCCAAGTGCTTATGGAAGGATCGTGTCCATTAATTCCAGTCATGAAGAATTTTTCACCTGAAAAGGTATGCCTAGCTCGTGCTTGTAATCTCTTCCCTTGTCATTATACTCATCCATGAAGTTTCCACATGAAATTGGAAAGTGACATGAGAAAAACGTAAATCTGAATTTAAAGGGGGGAAAATATCGAAAAATATCTCCTTTACGACATCCTTCTGGAATGATGATGACTCAACGTGCCTAAAATTAGTATAGTAAATTCAACTCAGGCGTGAGAGTATAATCAGAAAGGAAGGGGAAATTCTGGACAGGTATATTCTTATATATAAATATACCTTCTATGGTATCATCAAGTCTCAAATCTGATTAAAGGCTTCACTTCAGCAATCAGGATAGTTACGCTTTGTTTTCACAACCAACGTAAAATTAGACTTGGAAGGAGACATAAAAAAAAGCATGAGGATTGCAACAGCAACATCCTATGCGAATTAAATCACTCCTGTAAGCTACCTACCTCATTATATATGTATACGTGTTAAAGGATAAATTAAGTCTTCAGTCATTGTGTAACTGGGAGGATGTTCTCTAGAATGACATTGTTTCTCTCACTTTTCTTAAATCTACCATCTTCTTTCCTTTACAAACTCTCAATTTCAACTTGGTGTGGTTTTACTTATACTTTGAAGCGTGTGAGTAGATTTGTACAAGCATATAGATATTTGGGCTCACCTGTTAATTTTTTTTACCAACTTGCTCATATATGCATATAGTACTATTTATTTAGATATATCCTGTTTATTTAAAAATACAGATAATTACGTCTACCTAAAGAGCATCTAGGCTTTTGAGTGAGTATAAGGCGTGAAACTAAATTGTGTAGTATGTGAGAAACTAAAACTAAGTAAGTTGCTTCCCTTTAATTACGAGGCGTGTATATATAGTTTTACACATTTAGAGCAGCAACCTCAACCTCCCTGGATGTATTGTGGTCTAGAAAAAAACCGCATCCACATAACTACACTCAAGTCTCAATAACCTATGAGAGAGGTTTTTTTTCTCTTACGCTTTTTCTTTTTAACTTTTTAAGTAAAGTTTTTTTTTGGTTGTAGAGCAGGAGAGAAACAACTCTCTGTGTTTATTCCTTTTGTATTATTGCTGCTCTTGGGTGAAAACAAACTTTTCTGTAAAATTACCTTTTCAAACCTATTAATCCTTTCCGAAGTGACCACGACTTTACCTTCATTCACTCGACATAAATTGAGTGATGCAACCACCTGTCATTCATTTAGCCAGACCTCAAAGAGTCTTTAGGAAGAATTCGTGGGTACTTTCTATTCTCATTTCATCTCCTTTTTGTACACCATCACTGTACAACTATGTGCAGACAGAGGCTGTGAGAGGACTGACTATGTTCACTATTTTAATACTACTCCTTGGAAATCCCTTGTATAATTATCCTTTGGATTTTTGTTGTTAAAAGGGAAATGGTGAAGAGTGTATTTAGATAAAGGATGTACTTTTCTTCCACGTCCGTGTATGCATGAGCTATGCATGCGTGTGCTTTGAAAAATTTCTCAGATTAAATGTATATAGACATTAAAATTCTAATATCTTGGATATTACTGGAGACTTTTTGGGCGGAGATGTAGATAAGTATGTATAGTAAATATGAATTTTAAAATTTCTTATTGTCATAGGTTCTACGACAGGGTGGCATTATATATAAGTCTGGGATTAAAATTGTTGGGAGCTGGATAGGTAATATAAAATTTAGGGAGGATTTATAATGTGTAGTAAAAACGAGTCTACCGGTTCACTAGACGGAATTCGTCTTGTCATGGCATTTCTGTTCAGGAGAAATTTCATGGTGGTAATATAGATAGAACCATGAATAAATTGTCAGGATATTTTGAAGCATTCTTGAGGAAGGATTCGAATATCTATGCTTAGTATTTTTTCTTAGTTACATGGATACAATTATACATAAAGAGTGCAGAAAGTCAGGGATCTCTTTTTCTCACGAAAACATGTAAAAATCTCATCCTTGCAGATCATTGCATATCAGTTACTTGGAAATTCACAGACAAGAGGGATTTATGTCAAAATATCCATGCATGTGATGTTCATATATATATATATATATATATGTAGGTAGATACAATAGCTAGGAACCTAATCATGAGAGAAGTGTTTCAGTGAGGGAGTGAGATTTAAATAGATTTTTATACATGTGTGTAAGTAATGTATTTTAAGGTACAGTTTTTAATTAGGAAGCCTTCCTGATCCACATTCCCGATTCCCATGATATTGTTCCCTTAAATGGTTGGCTAATTAAGTTTCTAACGTATATGAGTTTTGTTGTGAACTATTCCAATATGTGGTTTCTTCTGAACTACATCTCACGTTCTTTTCATTGACAGTGCTTAAAAGTCCGAATGTGGATAAAATTTAAACTCCTGTTACTCACATTCAAAACTAATCAATTTAATTTTTATTTTATACTTGTGAATTACGGTTTACGGTAAAGATTTCTGTGTCCAATTTTACTGCTCCATTAATTCAAGTAACGTGAGGAGACATTATTCAGTAGCTTTGTCTCACTTAAAAGAAGGACTGGAATTTTAATAGGAGGGAATTAACACAATGGAGGATAGAGCAGGTGGGGAATAGGGTACGTGTCCTGTAAAAACTACGACCAAAACGCCCTTTATAATTTTAAAGGGACAAGAATGGACAATCCAAATAGATAAGATAAATTCCCAGGGAATGGAAATGATAATCAGCTTATACAAAAATAAAGGATGGAAAGACAAACTCTGGTTGTAAAAACATTTGGAAGAAAGCACGGAGCTTTAAACTTATTTATGGTTACACATGGAAGAATGTTGCCCTTTTCAAGTTGGTTTTACTCTCCAGATAAATTGTGTAATGAAACTAAATCTGAGCGAATCCATTAAATTTGACCATTCATTGCCATTGAAAGTTGATGAAATAGTGTGTTGGTGAATGAAAAAGATCCCTTGTAATGATGACTTGGAGAAAATTCTTATAGAAATCTTTTTCCCAGAGTTTTGATTCCAACTTTAATTTTCTACTATTGAATCATCTAAAGCATTCCATTTTCGGATGATTATTTCTTAAAATCATAAACTTTTTTCTCTGCCTCAACACCTATATATAAGTAAGTAACTTTACAATAATGTGAGCTTTGGATTTGAGACTTGATATCTATCCCGAAAAAGAATAGGTTTTCTATGCACGTGTATTTAAAGCATACAAAACATGATTGATGGTGAATTGAAGGGGATAAAATATTGAAAGAATTATAGTGTATGGGTTGAATAAAGCAAATATTTTTAAAGAGTTTTTTTTCATATTCAACAATGAACTCAACTGATTGAATAGATATGTACACCTTTGAATGTTTGAATACGTTTTATTCTCATGCCTATCTATGTTTTCAGGCCAAGATTATATAAATCACTTGTGTTTATTCAAATTTAAAAGGATAAAATGTCTCTCTCTAAAAATATAATAATAATCATGGATTTTTTCTCTTGCAGTTTTTGGGAACGTGGTATGAAATCGAGAGGTATTATTCGGATTTCCAAGTCAATACAAAATGCAATAAAATCGATTTCACTTATAATCCTGATGGACGAATTGGTATTTTAACAACAGCACTCCATGAAAAGTAAGTTTTTTTCCCTTTCTTTCTATGTACCTATACTAAATGGCTACACAACTCCTTATGCATATGTAGGCTTAATCCTTGAGGATCTTGGTCTTGGATGGGAAGATACATAAAAAAAACTAACTTGAGACCATTTTAGATTCACACGTTTCGTTGCCCTTAAAAATTAGTTCCCTCTTGTTACGCATAAGCAAGGGCTATTTCCTCGGTGAGCAATCTCAGTCCATGTTAAGTAAAGCTTTATTTTACCGTGATTTTATCAAATGGATTTTTACAATCTTGAAATTGCTCACACAAACGTAGATAAGTAAGCATGACGAATTTTATTCCGCTTCATCCTTACGGAAATTTTAACTAGGAGAAATTGAAAGCCTATTACTTTTTCAATTCGATAGATCTTTAATCAGGCGGCATACGACCGATAAAGGACCAATCAATATTAAGAGAAGAGTTGAAAAAAAAATATATAAATCCTCCTTTCAATTTACTTATATACTATAGACTATTCATCCCCAAGCGTCAGGACAGAATTGCTTGAGTGCACGACTTTACTCCAATAAACCTTCAAATAAAAGTTTCTATATATTTAAGTACACATTAATTATCATTATACATTTTCTACAATTTTAATCATACAAAAAATCCTTGTAATGAGATACAATCTTGAGACAATAGTTAAGGAAATTATTTTCAATTTTTTTTAAAGACTATTAATGGAAGTGACTATATGTAATTATCGTGTATACATGGCTTTATTCCCTACATTTATATTTAGCTACACGTCTAAATAAAAAAACCCTATAGTATGAAATTCAACCGGGATTGAAACTATACATTAGCGTTAAAAATGCAACCCCGAAAGGCAAGATCTTGTGATGGAAGAATTAAATAATAGTTGCCGCTTCTCTCTACGCCTGCATATCGTATTAAAAATTAATCGTGCGTTTTATTCCATAATTACTATGTATTAAGTATAATTATAATGCATTGTCCTCATATCTTTTTATTTACACTCACTCACTATAATATTTTTAGTTATAATTTTTTTTACAATTTTTTTCTCTTCTCAGTCTCTCAACTTCCCGTGTATAAGTTAAATGCAATTTTAAACTTCTTCCACGTTTTCGTATTTCCTAGAGCTAAGAAAATGTAAAAATATCCATACCATTGCTGCATTATCATTAATGGAAGGGAAATAGAAAAAAATTGCAGTCGTTGAACGTCCTTTGGTAGACGGAGTTTATCCGGACGTTGTTACATAGCTACATATGTACAGATAGTGTACTTGTCCCGAGTCAAAATAAGAAATGGCAAAGATAAACGATGTATGCTAATATATGCTTATGCATGTGCATATTGTGCATGGTTAAATGTGAAATGCATCCAGAAAGTTCATAGAATTGGGAAGGTGAGAAGGAAGGTGGTTTAAGGCAGATAATATGCTCTTTTTGTTTACCTGAACATCAACAACCTACAATACAGTAAGCATACGGTGTCCTTATGAAAGCAGATATTCCTGTGGGGCTTGATAGCCGTGCTGTATTGAGCATTAGAAACGGATACATGGTGAATCAAAGTCTATCAAATTACCTCAGTCATTCACACATAGGCCATTTTGTATTTCGTCAACACTAAAATGCAAGGTTGCTTCATTGTTACCTTAAAGTTTGACAAATGGCTTGGGTAACATAGGAAAATAGAATATAGTTAATTTTAGGAAGGGTCTCCCCTCTAGTTCATATTCCATCATTGCAAGTAAATAGGAAGAAAATTTCATAAATTTCTATACCTTCCTCTACACATACTCTCCTCCTCTCATTGATTATGGATGGAAGATGGAAGTAACGGTAGATTTTATTATTAATGGACGGACATTCCTTTATAGGTATCATCAGTTCCGTCTCATTGGAAAAATAAACCCACGTTTATTTCTCAGTATTATTCATAAGTGTTATTTTTAAATGTAGCATTTTTATATAGTATATAAGAGAAGGTATAGAAGATACTTTTTTTGCCCAGTTTTTCTCCGTATATTTGCGCAGTTAACTTTCATGTAAATACTGAGCTTGAGACTGAAGACTCTTTTCCTACATGCGGTGTGCTCAAATTTACAATAGTTGTTGCTGTTAGCTGCTGCCAACCGTGGCTTGTGTTAGCGACACTGAAATTAGCATTGAGTACATTGGACTAGCGTTGACTCCCTGTTTACCAAATTCATAACCTCAGCACGTGATTATGTTTTTATTGTACTACTCACAACTTTACTACTACACAGTAGTGCGGAAAAACATAACCTAGCTCAAGATCTTCAAAGAGCTCAAATTTGGATCGGAATGCATGAACACGTTATACGTTAAAATTAGAATGCTATATCTATATGTATGCAAGGCAGAATTCCAACTGAGTAAAAAGAGCATCTAGTAAAGTTAATGGCAAAGATACTGGCATGTATAAACAGAGACTCACTCATCATGCATGCAAAGTGGGGAGGTTTTAGCTACAAACTTTTTACAAATGAAGCATCCAGACTTTGTTATCGCCATGACGTAAATGTTTTTGTAAATATCCCTGCCTTCACCTGGCCTTGAGTTACTAAAGTAGCAGCATGCTGCAATCATGTATATGTACTTTACGTATGTTCTCCATAGAATATGAACATGCAATATTTTGTTGATGCAGGCAGGCAGACATTTCTAGACTTTTGCCAGTTGTTATGATTATTTCCTCTTACCCTGTGCACAAAACATCGGTTGCCATCGAAATTCTTTAGGTAAGGAGAGTAGTGAAGTTTAAATTCAATAGGGGGACATCAAAGGAAAGTAGTTGGCGAAAAACCAGAGGATGAGTATAGTTAATATTATGAGTGCTAAGCTAAAATTTAATTTGAGCCGAATGCTCTCTCCATTTGCTATTCTGAGCAGGGTAGCGATGGAATTTTATAACAAATATTAAAACTGATTGGAGCTTAATAGTTACTAAATATTTTCTCCCAATAATAACAAGTTTTACTAATATTGTTTAATCAGGTTTATGTTTCTTGGCTCCTAGTGTTTTCATGTTATTGGCTAGGCAAGAGGCCTCGATCTCGTTTTCTTATCTTAAATGACTGACCCTATGGCGTACATGCAGTGTGAATATATGAATGATAAACATGTCTAAATAAATCCTGGCCTTATATTTCCTTTGATGTATTTTCAATAAAAGGGCTACAGATATTTTTTTCCCATCTCATGCTACTCACTAATAAACTCACTCATACGCTGGGCTTCATTCCTGGCAATAAATGCACATACGTGGGAGTCAAGGAAAGTTGTAGATTTTGCCCCAATTTGGGTGCTTTATGGTGTTTATGGAGGGCAAAGCCATCACGCAGTTGATAGAATACATTGAATTATCATCATGACCACATTGAGGGTAAAGATGAGGTAGGGAAAAGAGAGACAGAAAAATGCTGGATTTTTACCAGCAAGGGTTAACCTCTTGAGTTTTGGTTTTTATGAGTCAGAGAAGTTACCGTTAAATTTCAGTCAATCATCATTGCCATTCCGTTCTTGCACCTTTCTTTAATGCTACAATTACCATCAAGCATATTGTCAGGAGTTGGACACACCAACTAATGTTATATGGCTACCATATATCGTAGGAGCTTACTTAGTTTATATGAATTCCAACACACTCATAATAATAGAGGGATGAATTTTATGCCCTTGCACTAATCAGCGGTTCCTACCTACCTATAGCGTCCAATACATAGTCCTATACATATGATAATTATGGGAAGTAAAATCCACAAAGAAAATAATTTCTATGTATTTACTTTATATGCTCAAGCAAGCAATTGGGATTCTAGGAAACAAATTCCCGGCATTCATTTAACTCTTTCATCCTTTATGAGTCATCTGGCAAAAGTTATACGTGCATTGGAGATAAACCCGCACGTTTCTCACTCAGAACTTGCCTTTTATGAAGAGATCTGTCAGAATTTGTTTCTCTACTGTAGTAAATATTTCATTGGTTACTGAAGTAATGAGACTATGGCAGGGGTTAAGGATACAAGAAGGATATTGGGGAAGTGAACGTGCAGTAGTCATTCATTTAATTAGCAATGATGACTACATACTGCACACCTCAACGACTTCTCTATAATTATGACTGTGAGTGAGGCTCATCTCTGTAGGTATTTCCTTCTTCCTGTAGATTTGTTGAGAAGGTACGTTGCAGTCTTTGCACTCACTCACAATCAGTCTCTGCGTTTTCTAATCCAACCGTACCGTGCTGCCACTGTTGACTGGATAGCATAGATGAACGCATCATGAGCAAATCAAGGTGGCAAAGTGATTGATGGCATACAGATAAGATGATTCAGAATATAATGACTGTAAAATTGATTGAATCAAATGACTCTCGGATATGCTCGGGTGTACTTAATGCAAGCGCTAGAGTGTATAAATCGGCAATTATGTAATGTACCATTACGATGAGTCCAATCCAATAGTTAATAGTTAGCTTGGCTATTCCGCAGCCACCATACTAAAGACTGGTATGTTAATGATGGTTGTGTATTACTTCGTTTTTTGATCTAGGGAAAGGTAATAATTGTGTTGGAGAAGTGCCCTGTGGTGGATCGAGTTCAAATCATTTTAAACAATGAATGCTGAGTAAACCATACATATGTAGCTATAGCATTGATACCATGCTGTCATGCGAGTTACCTTGAAAGGTGAAGGTCAATAGTTCAATTATTAATAGGCATATAGGTATAGGAAATACAGGTGGTGTCATTCATTCAAATCATGCTGAAGTGCTTTTGAGGAAAATAGCAAAATAGGCATTTGTGTATTAAATTGATACGAGGGCTAATGGCTTGGTGATGTTGCCTGATATGCCTGTGTAATTAAATTAAGCATTAATTATTCTATAGTGAGGAGTGAGGATTTTTTCCGTTAAATACACCATACAACCTGGTAATTAAAAGCTTTCTTCCGAAAAACCTGGCTGTTGTTTGTCAATTAATTTCAATTGCCTCTTCCACATGGTGTTGAATATTTTTTGTGAGTAAGGTTTAAAGATGTATGAACATATAGCAAAAGCCAATGAATGTGTGGCTGCGTTATTATTTTTTCTCCTTACATATTTTCTGTCTATAAGACGTGGACTGGGGGAATGTGTGAAACGTTGGTTCAGAAGTCAAGCCTAGCAATTAAATCACACCCAATTTGCATGCAAGCGTGTTAAAGACTTGAGGTCTAGAATTTTTTTTACCAGCCCCGTTCCATTGTTTGATTAGTACAATGTTTACACTACATTCATGATTGTTTTCATTCATCAGAGTGTTTACTCTAGAAAAATAATAATAATTATCATATTGCGTGTTTAGTCTTGAGATTTGGTAAAAAAATGTAAGGAATGGTTACGGTAGCAGTGGGCATATAGAGGAAGATTGAGAACAATCGGAAGCGCCAGTTGTTTTGATTACAGAGAGTACAGAGTGACAGGGTAACCTGGAGCAATACAAATAATGATGACTTTTTATTATATTATTACAGAAGTGGCATGCCGAAGGTAGCTTACGGCTTAGCAAATTTTGAGTATGGTGAGTCTGCAAGAATGACCATTCAGATTACACCCTCTCCTGGTGCACCAACTCCGAATGAATTTGGCTACTGGGTCTTGGACACCGATTATGAATCTTATGCTGTTGTATACTCGTGTGATGACTTCTGCCGTGGGCGTCAACACTCACGTAATTATATTTTTTTTTGTAGATACACAGTTGAACCTGAAAGTAAAAAAAAATGCGGAAATTATTCTTCTGAAATACTGAAACATGGAAAATTAGCATTTAAATACAATTCCCAATTTGTAGAATCTATTTGGCTTCTGGGACGAACGGCAATCATCCCTAACCAAGTTTCCAACCGCATTCATGATAAAATTAAAATTTTGGGATTGGACCCTAAACGCTTGATGAACGTAAGTTTTGAGGGCTTAATTGATCTGTCAAAAACCTGGACGACTCACTTAACCAGGAAATGTTAGATTAGAATTGTTGGTGGAATCTTCACATCAATATGGAAGCATATCGTCGGGTAAAGTCCAAAAGGCGCTATAATTTTGTTTTTTCCATAACGTTACGAAAATTATAGCGCCTTTTGGACTTTACTCGACGATATATTATGAATTTTAATGCATGCCTCCTACACATTGAAAAATTTACAATAATTATTTGTATAGGTGGACCAACACAAATGTGTTAACGTTGCGGTTTCCGTTCGGAGTGAAAATTCTGGTTTCTCTAGCAACACCTTTGATCGAAACTCCGCAAGGAAATTCTTGGCTTCGTTAACAAGTATCTTTGGAAGGAAGAAGTACAACTACTTTTAACAAATGAGTAGTGCTGTTAACCACTCAAATAAACTTAATGTCTGCCAAATTTTCACGCTAATTTTATTAATAACAATTATTATTTATTATGTAAACCATAGATTAGATCTGTTTGACCCTAATTGTTACTGATTTTTAATGCAAGCTTTCAAGCTATGTTGTTTTGTTTTTTGAATTTGACTTGCACCACCGAACCAAAATGTTTTTAGAAGACAAAAAGTTTGCGGGAAGTCAAACAGTATGTTTTTAATTATTGAGTTAATTATTAATAATACTAAAGGTACGAATTTAATTTATTTCTACATTTTAATATTTAATTCAATGCAATATTTGCGTATAAGGAAAGTTGACATCGCATCCTTTGTGAGTTACAGAAAGGCATTTGATGCTTCGTGTTTTCTGAAAAGATTGGAGTGAGAAAGATGGACGTCGATGTTGATATAATTTGGAACTTTTGGTCAAATACCAATATAATTACCAACCCACTAAGTATTTACTTGGGCTCAAATTTTTTATCCTAAAATTTAGTAATGCTTTTAATGTACACAGCCTTCGCTATATGCGGCAATACAAAAGCTGGGCTAAGGTGAAATGAAAATATTATACGAATGCACTTTTTCTTAAGAATAATAATCATTTTGTTTTTGTGCAATCTACTATAAACGAAACATTTACACTACTCTTCCTTGAAATCGGTACATTTAATGTAATGTAATTACACACATGCAAGGTAATGGGACTTCTTCTTACCCAAAGAATTTAACCCAGTGATTTGTACTGCTTATTTCAAATTCATTGTTTTCATTGTAAGGTCGTAGTTGGAAGTTAAAGAGGCATATAAAAAATTATGCTTAACATTTTGAGGGATTTTGAATCAACATTTGCAGAAAAATATCAGTAGTCACCACATAATAATGTACCTGTTGTAAGTAATAAATTATACCCATCCAGGAACTTCACAACAAATAAACATAATATATCTTCTATATGAGTGAATTCCGAAAATCTTTATGAAAACAGCTACTAATCGTAAGTAAGAAACTATATGTATTCTGCTCTGAAAACTAATAAAAACTTTTTATGTCGATTTTACTGGTGATGCAGTTTTATACACTTTAATTCCTATATTTTGGCTGGTGCACTTGAACGTTTTGAGTTTATAATTATTTTGTTACATATACTTATACATACTTGTCAGTATATAAAAGTTGAAGGTCGTCCTGTGCTAACCCATCAGGAGCAAATGAAAGTAGCAGCCCTAAAGAATTTCATCATTCAATATTTTAAATATTAATGTATTAAATATCACATATATAGTAACACTATTGAGAATTATGCCCACCCCATTAGGACGTTAAACCATAATAAATTATAATCATTAGGACCAGCATTGCGGTATGCATATATGTACATACTAACACAGAATCCAAACTATTAGCTACTGTAGATTTCAGCTTCCAACCCTACACTTCAAATGTAAAATGTAAGTAACTTGCACATTAAGTCACATAGAAAAATAAATAATAGTACCGAAATACCAAAAGATTCAACCGTCACCAAATATATTACAAGCTACATAGCTTATTCTTATTCCTTTGTAAGTATGTATGGATCTAGGATGCAAATTATTATTACTTCCATAGAAATAAGTACATGAACGCAGATAAATATGACCTACTTTCATTTCGTTGCATTTACATTCATTATATGAAATCCCTGGAAGTTTAGGATGTTCATGTTCTGAAAAAAAACCGATTCCAGTAATTCTAATGTGAAGTCTCTTGTAAATGTCGTAAATTGTCAGTTTACCAGCATAAATGTCACACAGCACGAAAGTAAAAATTCGTCGATTTTGAAATTCCTATCCTCCACTACTCTGCTCTGGCATCAAAAAATACAATATCTTGCGTATATCACAGTATCCTAGAGCGTTGCTAGAGCGTTTCTCTTCCCAACGTAAATACCATATTTGCGACTTATGTGCACCACCAGGTCTCACATTATGGTTTTTAGGGACATCGTAAGTAAGTAGATCGATCAACGGAGGGGAAAAATACACACGAAAAACATGGGCCTGCAGGCACTTTAACATGGGTTTGAAGGGTTAACTTCCTTAGAATTTTAATCAACCTCCGTATTTGTACACATTGCTTCTTTAAAACTGAAAACACAAAAAACCATAAAACGTTTGTTCCTGAATATTTTGCTGAAAAATAGTTCCTTCATGTGAAACACACTACTAACCTAAAGAGCCAGGCACCAGCCCCAAACCAGAAAGCATTGAGAGGTTTAGCAAGAGACAGGTGACAGGTTAACGTATAGTATAGATAATAAATTGGTTTTTTTTATTTTCCACTTCCCTTCCCTCGATTTTTTAGAAGCGCAAGGCACGACTCGGAGTTTATGGTTTCTGATAAAGTATACGAGAAAATATATCATCAAAAATTGAAATGCCATTTATAAAGCCCAGCGGCAGTAATTCAGTTATCATCAACCTCCCCCCTACATTATTGTTTATTTATTTAAGACACATTGGCCATCAGGTCGAGCTAAATCCTCATCATATATCCAATGACAAGTCAATTGTTCTGTTCATGACCATGTCTTTATAATAAAGTGAAAGTTCTGTGCTAAAGGTCAGTATAGGCATACACAGTCCCGTGTAAAAATATTACTATATACTCAACTGTTCATACCCACGTGAATCTCCATTACTAACTAACTGTCCGCAACCTCAAACTCTCAGCTTTTATGGAATCACTGTATTGTTCCAAAGTCATTCTCCTCCTCTGTACACTTGTATTATTACTTGCTCTCCAGCAGCAGTATCGTATCACCGCAAGTTTTCCCTATTTCCAGGATCTTTCTAACATTTCTAACATTTCCAACACTTCCCACTCTTCTTTTACATACACTTCTACTCTAACCTCCAGTAATAAATTCCAGCTGCTCCCTGCAAAAACGCTGCCAATTAAAAAAGTCACGTCACGTCACACACCGTTCCTAATACCATAAGCAAACTAAAAGTGTTCATCCCATTCCCTATAACTATACCAACTGTAAACCAACGCCATTATATTATTAATATCCACAATTTTATGCAGTTTATTTCCTTCCCGACCTTCTAAATCCTAAACTAGCCCAAAAAGCTCCCCAACAAAGTTGAATACTTACACCGTCATCCCTTAAAATTTAAACAGTGATATATCAAAATGAGTGTGTATCGTCTCAAGTAGTAAATACTTCGTGATTGAAAAATCTGGCAACCACAGAATTATACAATACAAATCCCTTTATAACTTTTTCGTAAGAGAAAACTACCAATCATGGATTTCCCCAACAATTGGAGTTCCTGGTATGTGCCCAAAATCATTTTTCTAAACATTAAAAAATATATTTTCACAGTGCTATAGTAAAATTACTAATTTACCCAACTTCAATAAAATATTGCATGCTTATTACATAGACCTAGCAGCTGACATAAACAAATGTCGAGGTGTTGTCATTCTTTTTCCCACTTGAGTAAAATGTTACATAAAGCCGGCAAAAAGTTGCACATTTCCATTTCACATGCTTTCATATTGACTTTGTAAATGTGTACACGGAAAGTACATGCATATGTAAACCTACAATACGAATGGCTAAGGGACAAAAGTGAATGAATGCCATTTATTTGTTGGTTACATTTGGATTCTCTCCATATATAGTATACTTGACTTTAGTCCTGCTCATAGATTTTATCATATTGATTTTAGTTCTTAATTCTTATCTTTTGTTGAACTAATTTACGAATCTTGATATTTAGGTTTATTCCGGACCGATAAATTTTGCAGGTTATGAGGTTACATATGTATAAATTAAGTAATGAATGGTTATAAGGAAAAACGATATGAGGATGAGACTGTGAAGGGAAAGGAATTATGAATAAAAGAAATGTATGAAAGTTTTGGATTGAGATGTTACTAATAGGAAAAACGACGGCTGGGACATCTAATGGGAAATGGAGTGAGGAAATGAAAGTTAGAGTACTCTATCAGATGTGATGACTGACTATAGTAAATGGACTTAGTTCTCACGTTGGGAAAGGAGCGAATATTTAAGGATGTCTTGGGTGGATTGAGGTCAATCCCGCGAGGTTCTATAGTGCAGTAAAGTGTGGCAACTCAGTGTACACTGGGCACAAAATGTACGTCATTGGTGCGTA
>JAQFXU010000479.1:0-52182 GCA_034693705.1 Spatulosminthurus flaviceps | reverse complement strand
TGAAAAACATCAAAATTTTGGAAATAAAGGTTCCAAATTTCGAAGTATTTTTGAGAATTTCAAAAAACTAAAAAAGGGTGGTCTGGGGAATCAAAAATGCTTCAAAATGGTGAAAGTTTGGTCAAAATCGGTTTAGCAGTTTTCGAGTAATTCGAGTAACCGAAAATCTCCACTAAATCCTGTTTTTCTGTATAAACCAAAATTACTTGAGGCAATCTTTAGGTGTAGCCGACACAATGCATCAAGCCCCGCCTTAGGGCTCATGCTAGCTTGACTCTCCAGTAGGTATGCAATTCACCAGGGAAAGATAGGATGGGTACAGGTACAGGTACCTTCTCTTTCGCGTGCCCATTCCTATATACAGAGCCCAAACTATTAATTCTGTTTATACTTACTACTGTTGTTGTCGAAATTTGAGAACTGAAAACTATGGTCGTGATCCCGAATTCTTTTCATACTCCTTTCGCGTAGCCGTTCTGTATACCAAAATACCAGGTTGCAACATTACCCGTGATATTCAATGAGTGCGGCTGTGCAACTCTACATGAATACATCTTACAAGGTCAAAAACTCATACAGTATGAGTTACGCTATCGAAATTGAAAATCCCTGACATCGTGATCGCGGAGATTCCAATAAATATACTATAAGGGTCTTCAATCCTCAAACGGTGTTTGTTACCAGCAGTTTTCAGGTTTTAGTAATGTGTAAAAATGTGATTTAAATTTAATAACCATACACAAAAATAAATCAAATTGTGTGGCAACTTCGACAGTTGATTCTTCGAGCAATGTATCCAGATCCAGATAATGCATCGACAAATTCTTGAACAAGAATTTCGGAAGTTGCTCTTTATGCTTAGTTGCGTGGTCATTGAAACATCAAACGATAAAAATGAATAACAATCAGATGAAACCCTTGACTAGTATGAATTTTTCTGACTTTACATGATTTGCCTCCTCCTTCATATCGTCGACGAAAGTCCAAAAGGAGCTATATGCAGAACTCGCTTATGCATTGGAGTACATGCTAATTCCCGTTTAAGCGAATTCTGCATATAGCTCCTTTTGGACTTTCGCCGACGATATTCATCTTCTCATAAATAATAACAACAAATATTGATGGGTTTACTACTTGTTCAGTCTTACTGAACCACCAATTATTAGAAAATCCGAACAGTTTAGGCAGTGCAACTTTATATTTACTGTACATATACATTTATAGGTATTTATACATACGTTATCACCCTTACTTTATGAATTCAGGTATACAAGTTTTACCTATCCATATAATACTTGTTCACGGGTTACTGTTTTTGTTTTTCAACGCTTGTAATTCTTCTAACATCCATCCTGATTAATACAGGCTATCTTTGAGAGAGCTAACTTGATAAAATGTTATGGATATACATACATAAAAATTAGTCAACCGACTTAACAATCAATCGATGTGTCTTCACAATAATATTGCACATAACAATTTAAAAATTAACACAATAAAATTTCTGATTTCTTACAAAAGGTTAGCTACATGGGAATCTTTTGAATACCTTAGAAAAACCATTTAAATTATTTTGTGAGGGAATCAGTTGAAATACATAAGGGCAACAATGTTGATTCCTTAGATGTGAGAATCTGTGGTTTGCTAACTTGCTGTCAATTTTTTTAATTGAATTCAACGGGAATGCAATCAACAGATTTCTCAGCACTGAAGTAGGATTACGTTGAATTCAACAGGGTATTTATTTAGTTGGTTAAAAATGTTGATAAAGTGTATCAGGTGGAATTAGGATATGGTGAATTTCAAGATCACTTTGGAGTTAAGCGGTAGTTGCGATGCACTTCTGGTCTTATGTCACACACAATCTCTAACAATCTCTTGATGACCTACAGATTTGAAAAGAAAGCCTAAAATGTATGACCAATCAAATAATTCTATATTCCATTCTAAAACCTAAAATCCATAAACTACAAATATTTACCGCTTCCTTGTTGTTAGCAACATGACTCTTCATGGCCTCAATCTTCGCATTTGTGTCGGCATCAATTCTAGACGAAAGACCTTCCCGTGTTCCCAATTGCTACAAAATAAATTAAAGGATAATTGAAAACCGAACATTATTTTAAATGCTTGTTTGTGAAAATTACCTTGGCCTCAAATTCTTTGAACTGACGCTCTCGTTCTTGGCGATATCTTTCAATTTCCGCTTGTGCTTCTTCCTTGGCTTGCTTCAAACGACGAGCTTTCCCTGAACAATAACAATTAAAATCCAGCTATAAATTTAAACCCAAATAAGGTCTTTTCTCATTTTCAAACTAACTCAACATGATCCACAACTGCTCTACTATCATCACTACGTCCAATACCCACTAAACTTAAAACATTGTGAAGTATAACAATAGTTCCAACTACAGAGCAAAAAAATCCCGAGTTTGTTGTCCAACTATTTTAACAGGATTCCCCGATTAAAAGGTTTGCACAGGAAAATCTGTTAAAACTTTGCAGGTGCCCCTGTAAAATTAACAGGTGTTCCTGCTAAAATGATTTCCGAGGATCAATTCAACAGAGGAACCTGTTAAATTTTAACAGGTATCCCTACGCCAACCTTTTGTTTGGGGAATCCTGTTAAAATATTTGAACAACAACAACAAATCCTAGATGTATTTATTAAAGTGTACTAGGCTCGAACACCTTGTGAAAATAAAATCCCAAAAATCATCATTGTCGGTTACATGTGACATATGACAAACGGCTACTTTCTTTACATATTGGTATTGGTGTGGTTTGGAGTTCAATTGCACTTCGAGGGTTGTCTGAGCACGCGGGTGCGGAATAAAATTTGGCTCAAGGGAAGAAGTGTACTTCCCTATTGGACATTAACATTTCCTCTCAACCGCTCATGCCTTTAACCCCAGATCAAGGTACAATGAAAGTTACAGAAAATCTGAGTTCTCAGTCACAAACAATCATTTAACCGTCATAAACGAAACTGAATGAATAAAAGATTAAGATTTTTGTTAAAACTCATTGACACCTTCAGTTCATATATGATGTATATGAACATGTGAAGAACTTGTTTCTCAAATCCAAACCAACAATATTATCAATTTCAATACCAATTGGCGAGCGTATACATGTGCATTTTTAAGATTCCAAGGTCATATCTATGACAAGTACCTTACCGTAACCTATAATCCAGATTACCAATAATTTGCACTAATTATGGAAATATCCCCATATATCGGAATAAATCCTCTGGCTTTAAATACCCAATGCTGTCAGCAAAAAAACGAGGTCATGATACGGCAGTATTTAATGCTTATTATTTGCACAGCCCTCTTTAAATCAAATCGGAAAAATAATGTTTTCCGCACTCTTCCTATAATCCCAGCTATCAGCATCTCATCATAGGTCAATTATTAGCTTGTCCGATGGAAACTGTCAAAACAAGCAACCAAATATTTCAACTATTTTAACTTTCAAATTCAAACTTACTTTTCCTCGCCTCCGCCACTTTTTCAGCAGCTTTTTTCTCAGCTGCTAACAGTTGCTGAATCCCATGTGTTTGCGATGCCATTCCGAGACCGAGAGAAAAATGAAATTTCCAAAAAACTTACACAACTCTGGAGATGTCAAAATTGTTGACTAGAATCGCTCTTAATAAAACAGGTAATATACATACGTACTATAATACATGTGATTCACCTTCTCCACTATGTACACAAGTAAATCACTATACGCGCATAGTTTTAGATACAGCTGCTTCAATTCTTCGTTAAAAAAGTTCAAAACGGTGATGCTGCGCAGAAGCGAAAGGTACGTAGGAATAGTTATTAGATATATACACACATGAACTTTTATAGAATTTTGTACACTGAAAACAGGGAAGGTTTCAATATAAAGTCTCCTCTCAACGTCTCAAGCATAAGAATATAGCAACGTAGACGTATAGCCAGTTCTTATGCATCGTCATCGTATAAGCTTCTTTAGTGTGGGGTAGGTGTATTGGTCCGTGTCGATGTATACACATTCGACGGTTTTTCGCATTTTTCTCTCATTCGCACAGTTCCCACTCCCACATCCTTTTAACTTTTATTTTATGCCCGTGTACCGTTGTTTATAACTCACTGTTTAGTCGTATAACAGGTACTCGTAGAATCCAACTATCAAGTCACTATACCTGAAGGGTTAAAGGTACATATCGTCGGCGAAATTCCAGAAGGAGCTAGATGCAGAAATCGTGAATGCGTGTTAGTACCAACTGACAGAGAGTTCATGAAAATCGAAAGTCCCATGGGGCTATATGCCTCCGCCACCGCTCGCTTTAGCGGAGATGCACAGACTTGGTACCTTTGAATATTAGGCTATCGCTGCATATAGCCCCCTTTGGAACGGCGCTTACAAAATTATAGCTCCTTTTGGAATTTCGCCGACGATATATAAGAACTATAGAGGAAGAATGTCAGCAGTCTGCTTAACGTAGATGTGTGTTTTTGTATGTGGTTGCGGTTGCATCTCCTTGGAAAAACTTTGAACGGGCATATATACTAACATGTATGATAAATGATTACCTCTGCTTCCCATTTCCATTAAAAATATCTCCCAGCACAAATTCTAGGGTTTTAATCCTGACAGAATCTATAAGAGCCCAACACCAAAATGAGCATCTCCTCCACACCTAAAGGGATTGGACTGGAGTTCCCCAAGAATGATACAGATTTCCATGGGCTTTTACCTAATTTTATTTCGGAAGTAAGAAGGGACGTATTCTCATTCAAAAACTACAGTAAATCATTTCGTCATCATTTTGCTAGGAAAAGTTCATAGGAATGCTATGTAAGGGTAACCTGACCAGTAGGCATAAGGTGAAGAAAAAAAGATTATCATATGGGAAGATTATTCAGCATTGTGAACAATTTCTGATGGGGGATGAAGTTTAGTGATCCTAGTGGAATTTCAATAAAGCTATATTAATATTCCAGAAGATAGGGATAAGTAATCAAGTCATAAATCTAAATGTTCGAGAAGCAGGAGTTATTAGCTGCTTCCGGGTCGCATTCGAGGAGTTCCTAATAATAAGAATGCGATCTCGAAAATTACATTTACGTTCGGTCCAGACAGCTACAATGTGTGTATACGACTAGTATTATCTGTGAATGTGAATTTTATTCCTCAAAAGTGCTTTGTTACGTAGAGGAAAAATAGAGTGGTAGTAGCTATAGCTATTATACATACTTTCGTCTGAACATTGCTGTAAATGAGAAGGATCATTAAAATTGGAAATTTTATGAGAGACCTCATCTCACGCTAATAAGAATGGGAAGAAAATCAGGATCTGAGATTGTATATGTTTGAAAAGGAAGATCCTGAAAGGGAAATTACTACTAGTTTTAGGAGAAAGCTTTGGAACGAGTTCCTACGTGCTCTCTTCTCTAGCTCTAGCTGGTAGGTTTCATGTGGCCATGAAAGACTGACTACACAAAAGCATTCACAAAGGCAAACACAAGTGAAAGTAGTGAGAGGTATAGTGCAAGATATACTGTCCCTACTACCTTTCTCCAACCCGATTCTCTATTTTTATACGAGCAGGAGTCATGTATGTATAATTCGGACAGAAATAGTAGTATATGTTTACTTATTGGTATATGAGGCAATCTCTTTAGCGCTATTTTAGGATCTAGGAACATTAGAGTTGTCTTACAGTTTCCTCTGGGTAGGGATTTGACGGATCCTAGTGGGTAAGCTGTTGACGAGCTCTCCAATGTCCACTTGTTCACAGGAAAGTATTCCATCTTGAAAGTAAAAGGGTGGAGTTCCCCTTATTATTTCTTTCGTTTCTCCACAAGAGAAAATATATTTGCCCGTAAGACTCGCCGGGCTTTCAAATAGCACTGGAGTAGACCCAAGGCTCCGTGGGTAATCTATATAAACCTAAATACGTATGGTCAGCTTGTATATAAATGTGTTCTGCAGTTACCACATCAACAAATTGGGACTAAGACAAATCCCCCGATTCCAACCACTGATCTCAACCTGCCGGTCTGCAAGTTCCACATAAACCCAGCCTACTTCCCAGCGATGGGCTACAGAAGGAAAGTAAAATACTTTATTTGATGATCCCTTGAATATCGGCCAAGAGAAAGGAAAAAACAATTTATGCAATGGTTACAAACATTGCAAATGGACAAAATTTACTACATACTCTACCTTAAATGTGAGGAATCCACATCGACTGGAGAGAACAGGGGAGGGGGAAGTACATATACTCCGCACGCATGATATAATATTAAAGGAAACAAATAATCACCGACTATCAGCCCATCAGGTTATAGATCTTTTCCATTCTAACTAAGTAAATGTTCCAACCAATACAAATTCCGGAACCGCGGAAGGTATAATTACGATACCCCAAATCTTGTAAGGTACACTAAAAATCTCGAAAGGCGAATTTGAGAGGATAAATGGTCAGCTTCTGCCTTGGTATAGGATGATACAAATACCTCAGTTACTCACCACCTGCTAAACTGAAGCTGGCCCTGTCTTAACATGCATATTTAATTTTTATTAGTTTAACTTTTTGCGCAGCTTATTTTTGTAGCTACCGTCATTCGCTTCGGATATTTGTCTCATCCATTTACAATACAAACGGCTGCAGCACTCATTACAATTCCATTAAGTCCGTGACCGCGTTCGAATGCTTAGTTAGTAAAACATTGCTAGTGATGGTAACGGCTGAAGACAACATTTACTAAAATAGCAGCTCTATAATATTAATATATCAGAGATTTAAAAGGAAGTTCCGTTTCGTTTTACTATTTCATGAACGCCTGCACCCTGTATCTGTCCCTGTAAGTATCACATGAGTAACATCATTGCTTTGGTTTGGAGACTTGTAAGAAGGAAATAGTTCAGATTAAACCCCATCCCATTGTGAAACTTACTGGGTTACAATATTAATCTAGCACATCAAAGTTCCGTCCATTAGCCCCAATTGGAGTAAATGCTGGTGAGCATACGGTAGTGTAAACTAATCATTACCATTACTAATAATTAAGGAGTATAAAACTGACTTTCCTGTCAAGGAAAGTGTACATTTGTTTGTTTTATTCCAGCTAAATCAGGACAAATTTACAACCTCGCCTGACACTCAGCGGAAGAAGTTATTTGGTGGTACAAATGTTTATAGCAAGAGAGTGATTTAATGCATCAATACTTAAAGCTATTAACTACATGGGTAAAAAATACCGAGGAGGATACCGAAGTAAAAAGTCAAGTAGAAGAATTTATTGAGCCCAGGCTGATTAATTGCTTTGGTGTGACCACGTGCAATCTAAAACCTTTATACGTGTATAGTGTATATTAGGTTCCGAACAAACGAAGCTGTAAAGAATTGTACATTGGTTTCCCCCAACCACTACATCCAATCAATAGACTGAATTACATAAAATCCAATAATAGCCAGTTAGCTCCATGAAATATATATAGAATTAGTTCCAGAGGGGGGAATTGTTATTGTTATGGTACTAACAGCATGCTTATCTCGCGACCCCGCCATCAACCAATCGAAATAAGTAATTGGCATTGTTATCGGTAAATACATTTAGTGTGGATGCGGCTCATCTTTCTCCTGGCTTCTTGGGAACAATAAAATGCCAATGGAAAATCTGTGGTCAATCCCAACAACAAGATTGCTTTAATGTCTTCATGAAGATTCCTTATAGCTTTCTTTCCTGAATACATGGCTTGCTTAAAACAATCTTTATTACTGGAATTCCAGTGTGTTATTTCCCTTCGAATTAAACTATGCCACAAAAAAAACGTTACTCCTGGAACCGTTTCTCAGTAATCGTGTTCTGGCCCTTGTATGATGCAGTATTAAATTTTATGCCTCGCTACCAATCCACCTTTTTATGGTGCCTAAAAATATAAAATACATTGTGTATGTATAACGAGTATAGATGAACAGGTTGGTTCTTGGTTCGGTATAAAAGTAAAAAAAAAAAAAAAAGAGCGTTTTCGTAAAGAAAAGAATTGGTTCAATATGTTAGTATTATGTATCTATACTACCCCATTTTCTTCGAGATAATTTTGATGATTGCTTTTATTGTGCCAGTATGGCTCCATCCATGCTTTTAATAATAGGACGGTCTGTTGAGCTCCAACATACATAACAGGGACATTTTCCAAGTGCTAAGTTGACTTAAGCTGGAAAAGCTATCAAATAATCATTGTATGGCCATCCGTCTGAATAGTATAACCTACCTTTATTATTATTACTGAAATACGTTGTTGCTCTTTTACAGAAGATGATTTATGAGATTAATAAGGAATCAAGAATAAAATCTGGCGAAAGGTTTCGTAATAAATTGTCTCGTTATTTTAAATTATCAAAAGTTGTGCTGACTGTGGGATGTTAAATCTCATTAGTTTGTTTGTAATATCACTATATGCACATTCCCAAGCTGACGTAATTTCTTATTGGGATGAATGTTTGCGCCTTTGTAGGATTTTCTATGTATTTTGCGTGTATTTTCTTAATATATACGACCTCCCACATTAAATTTAATTAGCTCGTTTTCCTCTCTTTCATCTTTGACAGTTCAAACCTTCCATTAATGTGCGAGTATACTACAAGCCCATTTTCTTAATATGCCATTTATGGAAGTATACTAATGGATCAGAGGCAACTGTTCAACTGTCTGCATTTCTCTTTTGACAGGAAAGCTAACCCACCCGTGCGGACATAAAATAAAACTTGCTCAAGTGTCAGCTTTTGAGCTCTCTCAATTCAAAGTATGTAGTAAATGCTCCACATAGTCCATCTTCTTATTCAAGCTTCATGTTAATTCATTATATAGTTGTGTAAAAAATTTGAAATTTTCTTTTTGCTGCTGTTAAATCTTTTTATAATAGCTTGGGGTCAGGACGCCAGACTTTTGAGTCTACATCGTGTTGCATGAGAGTGGGTTATTATTTTAGTACGAATTTATATATGCTGAAGGTACATGATTAAAAAATGAGTGAAGTTAGGATGTTCAGCTTTCTTGTATTGTCTCAGAGTATTTATTATGCGGTGGTTAAATTATTATTCATACCCACTAGTACAGTTGTGAGAAAAGTCTTAAATAGCATATAGGACAGGATTATGGTTTGATTCTCTTATCCACTAAGATTATATTCACAATTTGTAATAATCATTATTACAGCTAATATACACATAGGATAGTGAAACACCGATGGACCAGATGTGTTAATATCATGCAGTAATAGATATAATATTAAAAATAGAATACTTATTTACATTCTTGTTAGTGGTTTACTATGGCTCAAAACTTACATGCTATTTGCTATCATTATCCATCAATCACTGGAACTGGAATGTGCCTATAAACTTTTGTACAAAATATTTTGTGTAAAAAACTTTTTTTATACAAGTTTCAGCACGTATCCTGGAAATTTTGATTTACTTGTGATGTGAAAAGAAATGAATCATCACTTGACTGGAAAATATTTCTAGTTGAAAGCATAAATAAATCACTTGGCAAATAGAATTACCGATGATAAATGACCAGCACATGAGCGAGGTACTGTCTTACAATTATTAGTTCTTTTCGTAAAATCTCTGGGAATATTTTCCACGTATCTTTTAATAAGAGGATATTTCAGGAAAGAATTTATATGGTATGGTAGGTATACTGCACTGTTGCTGAAACACCCTAGAAGGAGAGCTTATACTCTAAGTGGGTGTTTGCTTTTAGCACCATATGGTTATGAATATTTACCACTAGAAAGAAAACTTAATATTTTAAGCATTATGTGAGTAGGTAGGACTTTAGTAAGTCTTTTGCATTGTAATTATAATGATGAGTAGAAGTATATCGTCGGCTAAAGTCCAAAAGGAGCTATATGCAGAAATCGCTTAAACGGGAATTAGCATGTACTACAATGTATAAAAGCGAGTTGTGCATATAGCTCCTTTTGGACTTTAGCCGACGATATATACAGATAGTATAGTGTGTGCATATTTACAATTATTATAGAGGTGTGCTAAATAAATCGTTGGTAATTAATTATACAAAAATATTATGCATGGTAAGGGATGGCGATGGTAGGTTTAATTAGAAAAATGGGCATGTTTACATAACACAGATGCCAGAGAATAAATCAACTTAAAATCTGATTGTCATGAAGCATCTGAACCTTCCCCAACACTAAAGTAATGGGCAATGGAATCACCTGTCCGTGTTTACGTTTCTCTTTCATGTATTTACAAATATGATTTGTATATATGGATTCATCGAACAAGAGGCATTTAAAATACGAAAAAATAGTAAAATACCTGAATTTGAAATAAAGACGAGAATTATTAGCTCATCTAAAAAAAGAGAGATATTCGCAAGGAGTCAAAATATAATGATTGGGATGTTACGAATGCGGGAACTCGAATCGAGGTAAATTGGGACCGGGACGGAAAAGTGCGAGATGCTGTTTGCCCTCTCGCATGCTGACACTTCGCCTCGCCCGACGAATCTTTTCATCTTCAACAATAGGAGCACTAAAAAGTTTGAGACGAGTCTCTAAAATTTCCCGATTCCGTTCGGCATTCTTTTGTCGTGCAGCACGAAGTTCTGAATCCATCTCCACGCGAGTACTCTCAAGTTTTCTCAGCTTCATCTCTGCTTCTGTAAAGCCATGCATAGAAGGAACGAAAACCTTATGAACACAGAAACTATCTTTTAAGTCAGTCAATGTGTGTTTGAATGTCATTGTCCTTTTCCGCCTCGTTTTCATCAACAATGCAGGTTTTTGTTGGCTTAGGAGGAGGTTCGGTAGGATAATTAGGGGAAACAGAAAGAGTGTCAGTGTTAGTGGAAGTTCTAGACGACGAAGAAGAAGAAGAAGTAGAAGAGAAATGAGAGGGTGAGGAGGATGATTTGGCCTTGCCTTCTAATTGTCGTTCCATTTCAGCTTCTCTCTGTTGAAATTTTTTCGTCTTCCGACGCTCCACGTCAAGAAGTTTTTTCTGCTCCTCTTGCAGTTTCTCCAGCTCCTCACGTTTTTCCCACTCTTCATTTAGAATTTGGGCTTGGAGACTTCGAACTAGTTCTTCATCCTTCTTTGCCTGAATTTCCTCGGCTAGGAGCTTCTCCAATTGTCGTCGGACTTCATCCAGATGCCGCCGTTGTTCTTCCTCGATTGCTTTTTGTTGAGCCAATTCTTTTGCTTGATCTTCGGCTGCTATCCTGGCCTTTGAGGGAGCACAGGGAACGAAGAGAAAATCTTCTCATAACAGTCATAATAATATAATACGAAAATGTATGGCTACTGGCTAAGAACGTGTTCCACACCATTGACTTAAATACGTGAAGGGGAATGCTATCACCCCCGTGCACCTCCCAGTAAACTAGTATTTTTTATCCTTAAATGCCCTATACCCCCACCATGCCACCAAAAAAACGGGATAGTTAGTACAGCTACACAAAACTAAATGCTTCCCGCTTATGCATACTATTTCATATTGTTATGCTTAAAATGGTCCATGTGCTTTTGTCTACTACTTTATAGTTGAGAGACTACGAGCTTACAAGTTTTTCAGCCATCAGCATATCTCGGGTCCTATCATCTTCTACTTGCCGACGAATTCTGATGCGGTGCCACTCTAACCGTCGTTTATTTCTCAAATAGCGACCGTAGGACTCCTGGAAGTGGAGCCTGGAAAGAGCCATCTTTAGTGATGTCACCCATTGAGAACGATACCTAAAATTTTAACATTAAAAACAAAAGGGCTATTTAAAGGAATCTCCTCTTCCAATGAATCTTAATAAGTTTTGATAAAATTTGCATAGTCTCCCAGTCAGTAGCCATTCAACGGATGCTGCTTTGCCGACTTGAATAAACTCCTGTAAAGCTGGTTTCGCATAGTCCTAAAATCAGTCGCTGGGCGATTGTGACTGCGATTTTAGTACAAAGTCCCAGTCGCGTTCATATTCGCATACACAGCGACTGCGACTTTTATAGAAGTCGCTCAGAAACAAGTCTGCAGTCCGTTGATACGATCGCTCAGCCAAGCGACTTTGGTCGCGATTTCTCGTACAAACTAATGTTGGGTATTTTTCCTGTAGTCGGTCGCTAGAAACTCGTTCCATTAGCCAACACAGGAGAGCTATGCGAATTCAAAGCGACTTTCGATCGACTCATCTTTTTTATTTGGAAGTCGCGTCGCTTAGCGACTCGCGGAGTAAAACCTATGCGAAACCAGCTTAACAGCACACTCTTCTTCTTGCTCCACATACTCTCTAATTAAAATCCTTCTAAAGAGGATTATATATTTTAGACGAGATCAAAGTTAAAAAAGCTTTGTATTGTCTTCACTCTTACCAGAACCAGTTCCTTTAATGAGAATACACAGACAAATCTAACCTCCCCAAGTATAACTGCTAATGAAATCCCTCTCGTTGCGTTCCCGTACTTAATTTTAATTTTCTCAGCTCTCGACCCTGATTTCAACTTGGCATGTATGTACATACTCAAGAATATCATGGAAATACTAATCCTCAAAATTCTCTGCTTTCATCTTTCCCATATGTAGCAATAATGTACAAAATTTTGATGTCAGCATCTAATCACTATTTCCCTTCACCAGCCTTCCAGCCACGTGTGTGGACATTTTCTCATTCAAGCCCTACACCGACAAATGACGTATATATCTCTCCAACCAACCAAAATAGTTGGTAGAGTTTAATTTTAGAGAGCAAACGATCAAAAATCAAAACTAATGAACGTTATTTTAAATTACAGTATTATTTTTTTCCGAGAAACCATTGAAACGTTAAGACTGCAGAGAATCTTCAAGCGCAAAATATAGAAAAGCTATGTACCTTTTATCTAGTGTGGCTAATTGTAAAACACGATCCGAAGTAATGACATTAATTTGGTGCAGTTTTCCATCCGAACCATCTTGAATCTCTTCAATTCTGGTGTCTGCGTCAAATTCTATAACTTTTGGCTTTTTTGGATTGGAGTAGTAGGTCAGTCCCGTAGATCGTAGGATGAACAGTCTCTCCACAAATTTTGGCAGGTACTCACCACGCTTCAGAAGAGCACCCTGGCAAAAAGTTGAAAAAGTTTTTTTTTCACCTACATCATCAAACTTTTCTCTCTCTTTTCCCGGAATCACTTCTACAAGCCATGAGGATAACTCTATATTCACAGGGTGATAACTGTCTCTTTTGAGAGACGAGAAATGACAAATTTGACGAGAAAATAGCTTTATAACCGAGAACTGAACCTCTTACGACAAGTAAAAGTCTAACTGTATGTCAGACTAGCAGAAAATTATTTCCCTGACATTACACCAATTGTTTTTCATTCATAATCATGTAAGGAATGGAGTCTCATTTTTCAGTACCAAAGAATTATCATACCTTTTTCATAGTGTCGTCCACAAATTCATCATAAATGTCTTGGATGACTTCAATTACTTCTTCTACTTGGAAATTTTTCATGAACTTGAGCTCAATGACCGATAGGAAAGTCGGTAAGTCAAAGATTGCATTGGAGAATAAACACTATAGAGAAATGACATATTTTCTATTAATATTTGCAAATATTTACTTACTTTTATAGGATAAAGAAAGACCAGCAAATATTTCTAATTTTGCAATCTAAATACTGTTTCATGCATAAAATTATGTTGCTCCATAAAATTCTCATTCTCGCATTATTATATGGTTAGTAGTAAATCAAAACATTTCATTTTATGCAATTTTTTAGCCCGTAAGATTTCCATTCCCTACTGTGAGAATATTGCATTGTTTGGCATGGGCAGCAGGCAAATAAGTAAATACATACACAAAGCATAAATATTCAGCCTGGGAACGAGAAAGAATTTAGTGAGTCCAGCGCACACAAGTGATCTTGCAGAATAAGCTTGAGAGCTCAGGTGTGAAACTGAAGCGGATGCTTTGAATGTTGGGATATTCACGTATTCATATGAAAATGTACACATGGTTACAAGGGAAATCTCATAAAAAGCTATCATGCCTGTAAATCTTCAAAGCTTATACAATAATACATTTTCACGTGTATGGGAGTTTTATAATGGAAAATTTCATCAGATAATACTGTAATAGTTTTTAAATTATTGTTAGCAAGCCATCTGCGTTTTGTAAATACAATCTAGTACAATATTATGGAAAGAACATGTAATCAAATCAATTATAATTTTACAAGTAACGACAAGCAAGAAAACTTTTCTCGAAAAATTATCGAGTTAGCAACATACTTCAAATTCCTCACGAAGGTCCAACTCTTTACTGAGGGCGGACAGGAACTTAGTGAACACCAAATCGGCCTCTTCTGAACATAGGAGAACCTATTGAAAATAAAATAATTACAATATTTTGACGGGTTTCAACTTATTCATGAATGTACTTAATTATAGGAAGAAAGAATCGAATCCTTTCCACAATTATCTACTACATACTAAGGATTTGTCCTACTCTTGTGGAATATGAGTATAAGGTACATGTAGATTAAGGAAAACTGTGGAAAATATTATTCATCCCCTTATTCTCTGAGTAATTTAGGTAATTTTCTAGATTTAATGAATCAGCTTATTAAGGAAATTGGAGTAGTTCTGAAGGGATTAGGGGGATATGTGGGGGAGCAGAAGAATCGCTTTTGCAGACATTCCCTTCATTTAAACGAGCCTTATCATTACTACATGGTTTGAACCACGGACGTGTATTTTATGGCGCCTGGAGGAGATAAGGTATAATAATTGCTACAGTTTTTGAGTTCAGTGAACTTCATTGAAATTCCGAACATTAGATCTTTGTGAGCTGTCTAGATTTACTTCCTAAGCGACAAACTGAGTTTTCCTATTGTGAAAGGGAGATTCATAAATTTCCTTCTCTCCATCAAGCTCTTACATACAGTCTCTAGGGTTTCCCTGTAAATTCTCTTGTCTATGCAAAGAAAATTTTTCGTATGTATCTATAGAGAGTGTAAACTGTATGTGGCTATATAGGACAAACCTGAGCATTGCCATCTTCGTCGCGTACAAGATCTGCTAGGAGACAGAAAATCCGAAAAAGTTTGAACGCACTATCCACATCCAGACATGGATCTCTTTTCAATGACTCTTGTGTCAATTTCGACTTGGTAACAATCCAGCAGGTTTCATCAATGCTGGTCTCAAGAGGAGCCAACTCTTTCCGACTCACAGAGTCACTCAGGGATGAAAAAACTTCTTTTTGTAGGTAAAAGTCAAACTGGGCAAAGTTAAGACCCGACGTACTTCGAAAGTCTTCCAGTCCTTTGTCCACTCCTTGGCACTCGAGTATTGTTCCAAGACTAGCTACTAGAACCTACAAAGAAATCAGTACAATTCAATGATCCAAAGTCGAACAAGTTTGATCTTTTGTTTCCAATCAAAACTTCATCCTTTCCATTCTTACGAGCCCGAGCACATAGTACATAGCTACATTACATTCACCTACATTATTTGTAAGTTCAGCAAGAATTGGCAAAAATTGGACTTGGTGTTTGCACAGTTTGCAATTATTACTTACTATACATACACAGCCTCATCCCAGTAACCTTTTCCAGCTGGAGTATGTATAATTACCATGAACAAGTGCTACCCCTCAGCCCTCAAGCCTCTGTTAAATCATAACCTAATTTGGTGTTTTGAGGGTAAAAGGCGGAGAATTCCGTGATCCATTGAAACCCACATATTTTATCTTGTTATATAACTTTTGTTGCAATCTCTTAAGTTGCAAGTTTGAAACCCTTGGCAATTGGTATAGAAGGAAGGTAAATTTATACAAGTAAACATTGAGACTACTGTGACAACAAATGAATGTTACATAATAATACCAGTAGCAGTAACAAGTAGCTATGACTCTCACAGGGATAGGATTTCCCAATAAGCCAAATGAATTTCACAGGAAAAAAACAATTACAAACACAAAACAAATGTTTACTTTCAGTCGGGATTTCGGTGCGGTAAGTCCATCTTCTTCGGTCAAAGTTGAAAAGGCATGCCAGATGCTATTTCTTGTAAATTCTAATAGCACTGCCATTTTCACCCCCGCAGCACAAACTACCCTGTTCACCCTTCCACTTCCTTTTTTATATTATTCTGAGTTCTGCGTGAAGCCACTACGCGTATTTAGTAAACTGCACGTCTTTCCAATTGAGCCTGACTAACTTGCGAGATGTTGTAGAGCTTGGAAGTTGTGTAGTAACCATTTGAGATGATAGTGTGTCTCGCCATACATGAGGACGATTAACATCATGATGCTACGTTTTCTGCCCTTACTAGTCACAGACTCTGCATCTTATTAGGCTCGTCTCATGCTTACAATTCCATTATTATAATGCGAATAGCCTCCTAGTCATCCCATGTACCCCATGTTATGTTGTCTATCTATGTCATCACAATCGCCTTTGCAGATTATTTTGCTCATCTCATCTTTCATTACCCCACGTGAAACAGCCTCACCCTCTTCGTGTGTGATAGATACCCTGACGGAGGTGAGGTGAGAAATAGGGTAAGGTGCAAATATCTCTCTCTGGCTTTGACAATCCATTCAGCCACTGCAGCAGCATCTTAAGGGGACGTAGGTAACCAGCCCTCGCAGGAGTACCCCACTAGGTTCCTTGGAGCTCAAGAAATATGCGCAAATCTGTCACCTGTGGAATGAATGAATTTCACCTCCGTAAATAGTCAAAACAGTACCTCACTTTTTTTAGCTCCATTGTATTCTCATAGTATGAGCCAAAATAAACAAGCAGTCAATGTTTTTATTTATCCCCTTTTCATCCCATCAATCTTTAGGTAGGAGGGATTTTTTCATTCAAATTCCATTCCACATTTTTTCTATTCTTACTCCTTATTAAATAATCATTGAATTTTTATAGGCACTATAAACGCCATTCGTTTTTCATTCTAACAATAATTTATTGTTAATTTAATGTTTTGTGATCTTTTTTGCCCAGACACACATATACACGTGCTTAATTCTGTGATAGTTGGTATATAGTAGTAATAAAATACATGTAGGACATATAGGATTTTTCGTAGAAAGTCAATATAAGTAAGTAACTTAATAATAATTTGTACTCTGCCAAGACAAGATTCCCTCTTTTTCTATCATACGTAATATAAAGGTCATAATATACTCATTACTTCAACAAATTGAAGGTTAAAACATACGAAACATTTTACAAAGGATGACTTCAGGGACTTTAGTTTATACTAAAAAATTAAGTATATTCCTATGTAAATAAATATGAGCCGTCTGGGAAAACCAAGTATTAATAATAGCAAATCCCTTTGATCTTGCCACTTCCACCGTAGAAGCTCTACTTACTTTTACAAAGTAAGTCAATTTCACCTGTTATACGTATTTATACAGTAGCGAAGAAATGAGTCTTCGTACTACATGTAGCAATGCCGATATATTACATCTGAATAATCCAGCTCGTGAAACTACATATAGTACCGTGTCTCTGTATAATAAGTAGAACTATGTCGACAAAATTCTTACTTTCATTTCTTCCAAGGAAGGTCGAGATTGGGATTCATACTTATAAAGTTTATTCAAACTTGTCTCAAGTAAACACTTGGAAAAGTTACGTGCACGGTTGGGTAAGTGTACATACACGCTGTAAAACTTTACAGTAGATTGACAAATTTTATTTAAATTAGAATTCTCCATAACTGTGTATATATTTATATTATATTTATACATATATAAGTCTTTCTAAGTCATTAAATGAAAAAGTTCAAGTTTGGTGACATTCCTTGTACATTATAACGTACATTGCATATGTTACGTTTGCGGAAACCAAAAACCAATTTATTTAAGTCAACTCACATGCTTTACCTTGCATGAAATGAATAACGATTTCTTTTGGTAACTTGTATCTGTATAGTGAACATAACATGTGTGGTACAACCTCATGTATTGTATGTTAATATGTAGAAGAAGAAGCTTTACGACTATTCAATTATAAATGTTATTATACAAACCTTGCACGTTAGTTGTATGAGAGTAATAGAACTGTGTCTTGTCTGTAGGATAAAAACATTGACAGTTTGTGTTTGTATTGCCTTCTAGTGTAGTATTCAAACCATTTGGTTAACCAAATGCCAGAAGGAAATGATGTAACTTTAGTATTTTCCTTTAGAACAGGAATCATGTTGGCTGGCTAACAATAAGAAGCTAGGCTTTAAGAAAGTCAAGGTCGGGAATTTTCCATTCAAGGAATATTGAAATGTGAAAAAAATGATACTTCCACTGGTTAGTGCTGATGTAATTTATTCAAGGATTAAGTTGTTTACTTCTTACGTAGGATCCTACCATTTAATAATAATAATAATAACATTTTTGGTATTAAATTGGCTCAGATGTATGTTAGATACATTGAGAGTTGGGAAAAAGTGAGCAAAATAAGTAAGCTGCGCTGCGGAGAGTAAAAAACTTTTCAGGAAATTTCTCACAACTTTCCTCACCCCAAAACTTTAAAAGGGAATCAGGAAAAGTAAATAAACGCTATATTATCTGAGTTGTATGCGTTGCGTTGCTCCGTTAGTCTGATAAAAAGATATTAATTTGTTACTCTTATCACCAAAATATTTGCTCTGTACGTTAACATTTTGCTTGTATTGCGAGTGTGTAAATGTTTTTTTAGCAATATAATAATTAATATGGTTGTTGGTAATGTTGGTACGTTTTATTGCATAAAATACTACTTGAATGCTATAGTTTCTTTAAAAGGTTGCTGATTTTATTTATTTATTTTGTATTTCCAGAGCAAACTGCTAGTAGTCGGCTTGCGTCTTAAACTCTCACACATGAGTCATTCTATCTTGTGGCCTGAAATTGTTAACTCATTTTACCATCGTCATCTTACATGTAATAATTATTAATATCAAAGCGGTAATATTAATAAATGGTTATTGTTATTGCAACTCAAAGGAATTTTATATTGAACTCGTAATGTCGTAATTTGTAATCTTATAGTGTTGAATTTAATCATGTTGTATATAGAGTAAAAGCAATCACTGCTATGTCACTCATTTTTTTTAATGATTCAGGGTCATCAAAAATTGTACTTACTTTTGTATAGATATTTCTGGAGAGTTTTGGACACTGGGAATTATATATATGCGAATACTGTTCATTTTGTGCCTTTTTCTGTCAGAAAGATAGTTTAGGCACTAATTTACCGAAATCTTTTAGGATTAGGATAATCTCAATAGATTTTGTATTGCTATTAAAGATTATTTATGAGGTTGCTTATGGACTGTCGGAAATCTGAAGCTCAAAGAGTTTTATTAAGGATAAAGTGGGACAAGTTTTGTGGTTCGGGAAACCCCACTTTATCAGTGTGGTCGTGAAAATTCTAGGTTTTTGTGTTATCAGATTTATTATTGGGTCTTTCGATAGAATAATCATTTAGACCGGTACATTCCATTCATTTGAAGTGATCAATTTAATGTGTTTCTCCAATCTATGATGTAAACTGCTAATAAAAAAGATTGCAATTTTGTTTGTAACTTTGAGAGAGATTGTCATGGGAAGCAATTGTTATTTATCTTTTTTTAATTTCAGAGCCGGGGTAGTGTAAGAAGAAGTCAATTACGCTGAAGGATCAGTGGAAGTTTCATCGCAGTTGTTGTTGAGTTAATGAGTGATTTGGGAGACATGGGGGGCGGAGCAAGTTGTGCGTCCAAAGGCGAGGGTAAAAGTGTTTACAAAAATCATTGCATTATTTTTTATCACACAGAAAATGTTTAGATGAAGTAGTATACTACATAAGTGTTATCTTTTCTTAGGTCTGGCTGCTGCAAAAGTAGCAGATTTCGATAAAAATACATGGTATGTCCAATACATAGGATTGAATTGATTATACAGTTACAAAAATAATATGAAGTTGATTGAAGGGATGTTGGAAAAGTTCCAAGCGTGCGATGAAAATGTTTTTTTTCTCGTAAATAGCATGAAAGAAGTGCCGATTGGAGGGGATAAGTCAATCCTTGTAATAAAAACTGACACGGGATTTTATGCTTTGGGATCAAAATGCACTCATTATGGTGCTCCATTAATAAAAGGAAACATTTCTGAAGGTCACATCCGCTGCCCTTGGCATGGAGCTTGCTTTAATCTTGCAACTGGTAACACGGTGATCAAAATTTAGACTGGAATGGAATGCATCAAAGGATTTTAATTATTGAATTGGCTTTAATTTAGGTGATATTGAGGAATTCCCCGGTTTCGATTCACTCCCATCGTATCCGTGCAAAGTTAAAGGTGGAACTGTTTATGTGTATCGCACGCACGATGCCGTCGACACCGTCCTCCGGCCGATGTCAAATATGACAAGAAACAGCCCTGTGATAGTCCTTATTGGATCCGGTATTTTAAAAATTAGCTTGCGAATCTGAAGAAGCTAATGAAGCATCTTGATTTGATTAGAGAATCCTCATTGTTTGTATTTAGGACCTTCGGCCCTTATGTGTGCTCAGACTTTGCGGCAAGAACAGTTTGAAGGACGCATTGTGTTAATTACAAAAGATAAAGAGTATCCGTATGATCGCACTAAACTGAGTAAGGCTCCCGGGAGTAAATGGGATGCTATTAAGTTAAGGGACCCCGAATTTTACACTGTAAGAGACAGGACTAAGTAATATTCTAAAATATCTTTGGAGTAAATGAAGAACACCTTTTCATGGACTTGTATAGTTTATTTTAATAAACGTGTTTGGTAAAGGTTTATGACATCGAAGTAATGTTAGGCTGCCCTGTATCCAACGTAAGATTTGCGGATCGTGCTGTGGTTCTAGGAGATGGCAACGAAGTCCACTACGATAAATTGCTAATTGCTACGGGGCTTAGGTAAAGAGTTGATGGAAACATGATGGACATTGTTAGTTTCCTTAAGCATTTAATTTATTGCCATGATTTTCACCTGCTAAATTTATTTACAGGCCTCGAAGCTATGGACCAGTTATTCCTGGCGGGGACTTGAAAAATATAGTTACACTGTATAACATGGAGAATGCAAATCAGATCGCCAGCCAAGCAGAAGGAAAAGAGGTGCTTATCTGCGGCTCTTCTTTCATTGCCATGGAACTTGCTACGGCATTGAAATCAAAAGCAAAGCACGTGAATATTATCGGGCGATCTAGAGCACCTTACGGAATCGTTCTGGGACCTGCAACAGGGAAGGCGATATTAAACCATTTGTTGGAAGGTCCGGATGGACATAAAATCCGGTATTGGGGTATCGATGAGGTTATATCATTTGAAGGAAACGACAAAAAAGAAGTGGTAAAAGTTTTTACAATGAAGAAGAAAGCGTTCGATGCACAGCTGGTGATTCTAGCAATTGGAGCTATTCCAAATACAGACTTTTTAGAGGATGCCCCAATAAGGTTAAATCAGCAAGATGGAGCCATTTGTGTAAACAAGGTAACAGTTGTTCAATCAGTTGCCACAAGTCATTAGATTCGCCCCCAGATTAACAAGGTTTTTAAATTATTACGACAATTAATTCACTACCATTCATGCTTTACATTTTTTTAGTTTTTGGAGACAAGCGTGAAAAACGTATATGCTGCTGGAGATGTAACACAGTTCCCAACAGAATTTTCAGCTAAAGGTCGAGCGTCCATTTGTCACTGGGGAATAGCCACTCATCATGGGAAAGTTGCAGCCGAAAATATGTTGGGCAAAGAGATGACCGTGCATCAAATTGTACCTTTCTTTTGGACCGCGGTGGCCGGCGTAAACGTGCGCTATGCAGGTGAATTATATTTGCTCAAAGCTTGAACGAACGTTGAACATTCCCGGCACCTTCGAATTTTTTTAATGGAAGAATGATAAATGCTTTGACCACAGGATATGGAGAAGGACATAGTGACACAGCAATATTCGGCAGTTTAGAATCAATGGAATTTTGCACTGTGTATCGACGTTCCAATAGAGCATTGGGAATCGCAACTGTTAATTGTGATCCTCTTGCTGCCCAAATGGCTGATGAATTTCAGACCGGAATAAAATACAAGCATGATTATCCTGTAGCGGTGTTGAAACGCTTCCCAAAACCCCCTATCGTTGGTGAGTGAAGAGGAGTCTATATATGCAATGTTTCTTCAGGTGGTACAAACAATGAGATCGGTTTCCTATGTTAGTGTTTCTTTAGTTTCTCGGATGTATTAATACCCGGGATAATTCATGTTAGTCAAGAATGCAATATTTTAATGATGAAGCAAATGTATGGCTTTCAATGCAATCGAAATTAGTAAACATGTAGTGCACAACTGGTTACCATAAGTAAGCGTGGGGTAACCACTATAGGATAAGTTAAAAATAACCTCGAGACAAATAATGGAATTTCTTCAGGTGTATTATTCTTTTTTTCTGACAAATACTTACATAGATATTAATTTATTCCATATTCCGTATGTAGTACTAAAGGTAACAATTTTTTTCGGAGATTGAAATATTACTATTCTCGAAGCGCTTGAATCTTTACAGGAGAAAAATATTTTGGGTTCAAAGAAGACATCGCCGAATTCGCTAAATATGACCTGCGTAATACTGAAGTAAAGAAACTCTCCGGTACTGGTAATGCACGTAGGAAATCAAAATCAGTAATTAATCTTGCTGAATAATAGAATAAGTTTACAATAAATGTTGACGGATTGTGTACTTTATATAGTACTATTATAGTATTATTTATTCATTTTGACAACTTCAATGGAAATAAGCATTACCAGACTAAGAATTTGTACTGGGAAAACATTTTGGAATTAGTTATTTAAGGATTCTATGTGAAGTTGCAGATTGAACTGCAAAAGTCGATCTCCGCGTGTACAGGTCATTTACATTTTTTTGTAAGTTGCAAAATGCTTCGACAGAAATTTTTGAAAAGCGTAAGCTGCAAATACGAGTATGTTAATTTAATTGTATTTATACGACAATATGTGATGTATTTATTCGCAGTCTTTGTGCTTGTAGCTCAAAAGAGATTATATTTTCATTAAAATCGGGGTTGTGAAAAGTGTCTAATTTAATTAAGTAATTATGTTTCAATATTAAATTATGAAATGATCTGGTCATTGTACTCGTGAGTCGTGACTATTCTTATGAGATATTTTGGAGTGGTATTTACTCACACATTAAGATGTACGAGGAGTGGTTTAGATTCTGTTTTTAGTGAATTTTAATAATAATTGCAAAATATATATCATGTGGTTCAAGCTTCCAGCTACGAAAGCTGTTGGATTTTAATATTTATGTATAGATAATTGAATTATGTTGCCTGATATGGACTATTATGGACATGATTACTATAGGATAAATGCGGACGAAAATAATTGGAGATGATATATACTTTTATAATAATTTATTCTGCGATGCAAAACCTCAGAGCTGCAGAGTTGAGTTGTTACTTCTATCCACTGCACTCCAAAAATAATGCAATGTGCGTGCAATCATTGGACCAAAGTCATTTGTGATAATTTAAAACGCCTTAATTAATCAAATAATTTTTAACTAAGACTTATATAGGCTTGATAGTAGCAAAGGTGCTTGCTTTTTTGTATGGTGTAAAAATTATGTCGAACTCAAGTACAAAAATTATTATTACTGTGTACAACTGAGATTCTGGAATAGGGATACAGCATTATTGACGAAACGTAAGTATTACTGTCGTCGCTGTATTGAATTTTTTATAAGTTTGAATTTAATGTATGCTATGTAATATGTAATGCATAACTACTCATTAGTTATAAGTTATAATTTTAATTTTAAAGTTCAACAAAGTTTGCTGAAAATAAAGACGACATAACGCGCGAGATATTGTTTGTGCAATGACGATCATATTAAACACGATACACGGGAAGAAAGCATGAAGTATACGAAAAAATTGTGTTTATTTATCTTTTTCGATTCAACGTTGGAATACAAATACTAAATACAATACATATCACGAAAACGGGTAAACGCGACGTCAACGCGTAAAATTCATGCGAAATGCAAATTACTTCTTGCTTACAGTAACTGATTGTTGTGTCGTTTTGATTTGTGACTTGATTCAATATATTCTATTTTCTTTCTATTCACACATCACACATAACTAAAACAACACTGACTAAGTAGACTAAATAGCATTAAGTTGATAATTATTATTATTATCACGGTTTTTAACGAAGCTGAAATTTTTATTAACCCGAATCCCATGAGGATTCTATGGATTCTTAAATTCATGACCAACTAAATTATTTACATCTTCGTACGTGCATGTTTTATTAATAAAAATAAACATGAATTGCACACTGAACTACATAAGTAATATTTTCCTGTGAATACTTTTCAAGTATTCACAGGAAATGTTAGCTTTATCAGTAACAAAGTAATTTGCACGCTTTCGTAATCTACTGATTATTCTTCATTGCGTAACATTCATAGAAAAAATAATGCTAACATTACACATATCTGTACTAACATGGCCTTTCATTACTATGTGCCTTGAAAACATTAATAACTAACAACGTGTAAATAAATTCCAGGGTCGCGAAGCTGGAAACAGTGACACATGTCACAATAAAAATTTCGTCCGTCAGTATTGGTGTGCCCGGGCGGTTGGAGTATAGTGGCTTACTTGCTATGCTACACGGTCAGCCGAAGGGTTCGCACTGTGTCCGTCATATTTATAGAAAAGTAAATTCGTACTGATTAATTTTTTATGGCAGGATGTTTCTCAAGGTAACGACGTAATCTTGAAGGATAATCGGTCATAATTCCATTAGCACCTTTTTCGAAGCACTCACTGAACTCATCTTCAGTGTTACAGACCCACATGTAAACCTACAGATTTAATACAATTATTATTATAAAACAAATTCGGAAGAATGATTTCAACTATAACTGATGTTATCAAAGCATACATGAATTCCCCTTTTCCGGAGGTGGCTGATGAGAGGTTTGTTGACCAAGAAAGCTTCTGTAAACGCAAACAAAAACCTTTCTCCGAGGTTTAGGCTATTAACTTGCTTAAGTCTGCGTCTGCAAATTGATATCCATAAAATTCATTTATTTAATTGGAGCGACTCTTCAAATGTGGGGCAAAATACACCTAATGTGAAGCCAGGCTTTAAATAGATGTTAAGCTTGTGCACACTAAACAACTTAATATGATATAAAATTAATACTAAACCCAAACCACTTTACGAACTACTATGCAATCTATTTTCAGTATTTCCTATACCTTTTCGACAACCTAAAAATTAAGATCTTAAATCTATTTCCAAAAAAGCGACTAAGCTTTTCATAGGCCTAATGATTCTTGTTCGGACCAAGACAAAATATCCAACCATCTGTAATATATTCAAACGGAAGATATTATATACAGGTTATTACCTTTTAATTGACGAAGGTAGCAAGACCTCGTAATGGGTCTCCTTAATAGGTATGTACGGTAGTATACCCGTGAAAGCCGCCAAGCACAATAGAACAGCCTTCTTTGCAGACACAAATAAGCCTACTTTGGGATTCTATAGAAGAAATTTGGACTATTAACATCATCAATACTAGACACGTTGGTCTGGATACGAAAATCTGTTTATTTATCCATAATATATATTCACTCACAGTCTTATAACACCTACTACAAGTCGTGTTATTAAAGCTGCCCCACACTGTTATTTCACTTCGCTGATATTCTTGAATTAGGTCCGCAACTTTTCGGATAAGGTCGTCGTCGTCATCTTTTATGTCTATATTGATGGGTACATTGGGAAAGTTTGCAAATACTTGGCTCAGCAAAGGAATTCGTCTTTCTTCGTCCGACCAGGAGGGATCACTAAATGTTTCACCTGCAATACATACATTGGCGTAATGAACAACAACAAGCTGGCCGTGGGTATACTGAAAATTTACTTGCTTCAGTTCTCATGTGATTGTTTTAATATATTATTCTTTCAACAATACATATAAGTTATATCTAACTTAAACTGCGTCTAACCTGGGATTGTATCAATTGGAATGACGGGGCTAATAAGGGGTAATTGAGCGTAATCCACCTCTGAAATGAGGTGCGGAGAACTGGCAGACCTCTTCAAGTCCCGGTCATGGTGAACAACTACTTGTCCATCTCTTGTCAACCGAACATCCAATTCCAGCATATTGGTTCCATTCTCAACAGCTCTATAACAAAAACACTGTTATATTTCATGACCCCAACAACGCATTTAAACAGAACAATCACATAACGTAACTGCAAAAAGCTTTATCTTGCTTGAATGGGTACACATTACTGTAACATCATGAATAAAATAGTAGGTGTAAGTGCCGTAAAGCATTACTTCTTAAAATTCTTCAGCGTATTCTCGTAACCTTCAGCCGATCCTACAGTAGAAGTCAACAGAAGCATGCACTTAGTGATTATATAGAGGTACATTCCAAAACTTCACGCTACCTTACATTTTTACAACTTGTAAGTCTTTTTGGTAAATTTTCAAATCATCACAATTTTCTGAAGTTTTATTATAATATTACATAATAAAAAAGAAAATCCTCTCACCACCTCGATGACTTATATGTGTGGCGGAGAACGTAACCCTCTTTTTCCGGTGAATTAAATGTGGATTACGCCAGAAGATAACTGTGGCCGTCACATATGTCATCACAACTGCAGCACTTCCTGTTTTAAATCGGGTCGTCATATAATAATCTCTTAAGCGTTCACTAACTCACTGCATTTGAAATTATGAAGGAACTTCATCGTCAAGTCAGAGAAAATTGTCTGTCCTGTAATAAGGTTTTATTCAAGTCATTTGAATTTTCTAAGGCTCATTAAACTAATCATGCCAATAACTCGCCAAGCTGTAAGCGCTTTACACTACAAAAGCCTCCAGAAACATCCTCCAGTTTCCCTTGTTTACTCCAGAAATCAACACAACTTATAATCAATCAAAGCCTTTACTTAAGTTAGTAAATATCCTACAGTAATTTTGTTTTTATAGCTTACACAGCTTTCTCCTGCCAACAATCAAAGAGCATCTTCGGAGTGTCCGGAGGCTCCAGAGCACTTTTTCTTTTATGTACACGTACACAGGTTAGCCGTAATAATTCTCGTTTCCTTCGCAGCCTACACCTACACCCAATACATTGTGATTTCAAAACCAAAACCGTTAGATCTACTGTGTAACTTGAACCCCAAATACATGATTCTTTCCTTTCAAAATGACAAATATACCTTATTCGCAACATCGCAACATGTAAATGAATATTTTGTATTCTATTTCACAAGTCATAAAGTTGCTACTCGCAACGCAACTCCTCCTTCTACCTATATGGTTGAGCAAATAAATTCAATTCAGGATTCAGGGTATTTATAAACATGCAACATGATCGTATTTCCCTCCCTATATTTCTACGGACTAAACTTTTTCAACCCGGTACTTCTCGGATGGGAAAAACATCGATATAAACACAGGCAGTTTTCCCCAACCTTCGAACACTTCCTATTTCCAATTTCCAACGTCCTACATATAGTAGCTTCGTCGATGCATAATGTAGTATTGCAAATACAAAACAAATTATGTTACAAAAGAACGGGTGCTTCAACTGGACTGGAACAATTTCAGGAGTAGAAACTGAGAGATAGGAACAGAATATGTTAGAAAACTCCTACTCAAACTTCCAGGAGTTTCCATGTTTCTTACTTAGCCTTAAACACCTGCTAAATATATAGTTAATGTTCTCCTCTTTCAACTGATTGAACTGATAACAATTATTATTTTAAAACTATAGAATAAAACATTGGAAGAATGCTTCGAGATTATAAAGCTAAAATATCGATTGACTGAAGAAGAACATTGGCCTATAATTTCCATGTAAAAATAAGTGACATAATGGAATCGACCAGCACATGATGATATTCTAAGGATTACTTTTTTTCCTCGGGTGATGGACATTATTTATTACGAGTTAGAGGGTCTAAGGATTGCTCTTAAGTTAATTACTTCCTTCTTTACACAACAGGTGCAGTGTGCCTGAGTCGGATAAACCTCCTTACACATACAAAGCATTCGGTACTTACTTGCCTATTAGGTGTAAATTCACTGACTGATACCTCAAATTAGGAAGTAGAAGATTCATGATTCTTATCAGGAATTCAGGATCAGGATTTTGAGTAGAAGGAGGTGTGAATGAAGGATTAAGAATAACCCACGTTGCTACAACTCGCAGTCACGTACTACTATGCCTCACAAAAGCTACGTAGCTAATTCCCTAATGTAACATTTTTATTTGCTTAGAATAATAAACGTCTAAATACTAGCTTGGAGGCAGCTGGTAGTAAATTTTTTGAAACCTTATATCCTTTTTATTAGACTAGCATGAAAAATCTTTGCAACAATTTCGTTAAAATGGCATGGTTCGTGGTACAATAGCTGGGCTAAGTTTGCTTCCGATTTTACCTAGCTTCTCCCAAGCCCCAAATTGTACCTTCTTATTACGCTAGTTAAACTAAATAAACAGTTACCGCAATTTTTTCCTTATGTCCCGTATAAAACTTATGGAACTTATATTGAAGGTATAAACCCACATTTGACATTCAAAATTTTCATCTATACGTTCCACAAGCACTACAAGTTTTATAAGGGACATTAGTGCGGAAAGAGTTGTGTTAACTGTCTAATGAAAGAATCCGAATACAGTAAGTGTTCATATTTAACAGCCATGACCAGGACTAGTGGAAGCTTTTTAATTCAAGGTTTCAAAAATTCCAAATTTTGAAGGATATCGTTGGCTCAACTGCAAAAGGGGCTAAAACTTTCCAAACTGAATGGAAAAATTTCAAAAATAAAAAAACCAAATTCTTCTTTCTGAATACATTAAATATATAGTCAAAGCTATGTAGTTGTACTTCAAAAGGTATTCCTAATGCTATCCTCACTGCAGATAGCTACATTTGAAACTTATTGTTAGTCAACGACATACAGCTTCCTTTTGAATAATTTTTCCAATTTAAAAATTTCCGCTGAATTAGCATTTTTTGTCGTGTAAAATTTGTTATAAACGATGGCATACTCCAAGGTGAAACAAACTTTGTCCAAATGAGATCATTCTCCTCAACGAATTAACCTAAAAAGCTGTTAAGGTTGATGTAAGTCAATATCATGTACTTCAGTAATATTTTTATCAAATTACGAATCTACAATGTATAAAATGTGCTTATAAAACAGCTTTCTGAGTAAAATTTCTTCATTAAAAACATTTGAAATTTTTTTGTTTGACTTCCACGAAATAACTAATGAGAACAACGTCGTGGAAATCAGAGGGAGAACATACTTAAAATCAATACTAAAAGCCTGACAGTAACAGGGAAATTTCCGTAATTCCCCAATAGGCTTATACAATTAGTACTTATGATGGATTGTAAAATTAGTATGTATGTGTGGTATACGTGTGTCTTATTTCCCCTGTAAGGAAGATTTGCACTCTAATTAGATTTTAATGGACTGAATTCTGAGAAAACTTTCAACTTAGTTTCACACTGGATAAAGTGACGAGAATTGTGTTTCCCAGTGAATATAATAACGAGAGCGATGCCGCTTCCCACGGTCAATTATTCGCACGAAATCTAATTCTCTTTTGTAGTAAAACCCATTGTTTCCAGGGTTTCCACGAAGCTTCTCAAGTAGAAAAGAGTAAGTATTAAATGGATGGAGGAATAAATTTAGGTATGTACGTGTGTATTATGGGTGAAAAACAATTGGTTCTTTGCCCTTATGTTGGAAAAGCTTTTATCCCTACAAGATATTTGAGTTGCAACTTAGTTATTGGCACTTCTCTCTAGGCATATTCATGCCTACACAAGAACTAGGTAGTATAGAGTATAGAGTGTAAGTAATAGAAGTAGTGATGTACATAATTATGAAGCATCCTTCTTTCTATATAAAGTTCAAAAGAAGTGCAAATTAAAAAAGTAATTAAATTTTACGAATAAAAAGCATCCTCTCCTCACCCTCACCTTCGTAACCTTTCGTAACCTTCGGCTAAGGATTCCTTCTATCACAGTGTTAAACAAAGTGTGCGTGAATAAATTGTATTGTGATTTTATGGATGGTGCGAAAAATGTCATGTTCCAGCGTAAATTTTTGTCAGGGGCATGTATATTTTAAATATAATATACTCTGTTACTTGACCATCCATCTGATGTAAAAAGATTCTTTCAAATATATTACAATTGGATTACCTATAATAATTCCGAGCATGGTGGGGCCGATGATGACGCTACTCATCAACTTCTCTTCGTATGTACAATTCTTTTTGCAGCCAACTGAATGTTGAATAAGTTAACTACTAATTGTTGGTAGAATTTCAGCAAATATCCACCTTCCAGCAACTCCCATTTAGAAAAAAACTATGTGTACGAACGTGTTGAGCCAGAGGAATTCTTCATGCTTGTTTTTCAATTTTATAATGTTTAAAAGATTTGAGTTTTAGTGTACAAACTCGTGGATACTTTTATGTGTGCATAAGTTCCTGGAGCGTAGTGAATGATGAACCCACATCGATTCTGGAAAGACTAAATCGAAGTAGGGAAACTTAACGCTTTCTATGTAATGAGTAAACATTCACGTACTTATTAATTATTCAAAGGCAGCTACTCCGAGTAAAGACGAACTAACGGAACCGGGTAGCACACTTGTTGTCGTTGTTCTCACTCGGCACAAGCTTATTTAGCCAAAAAGAAAAGTGAGATCATGGCTATTTATTGAATAATACCTACATGCTCTAGTACGCCTATAGTCTCTATACGTTAGGCAGAAAAAATTCTTTACAAAAATGCATTTGCAAAAAAGGAGTACCTACCAAGTGCGTACTTACAACTTTAAATCGATTGTCGTTGCATTGAGAAAAGTTATCACTCACGATAAGTAAAAAAAACAATGAATTGCGAGTTTCTGAGTACTTGTGACGTAAAAGTATTTGAATTTGTAGTTGCAAAATTGTACAGAGAATAAGCATACGTGTCCAGCCGTAACTGGTTTGACTTAGTCTAGACACATATTGGGCAAAAATGTGGCCCTAAATAGAAATTGAGTGGGGATCCCTTCGAAAGGAAAAGTTTGATTTCTCCGCTTTCTGTAAAACATGTACAACTGTACAAATATAAAGGTTCTGCTGGAAACGGCACAATACAGTAAAATCTCGATACCAGGGACACTTGTCAATACCAAAATTTCTCCGTTGGTTATATACTATTAGTATGTAAAACAGGTTTTCAATTTATACACTGACAGCATGGACACCTCTGCGAAGTATAAATATGTCCAAAATAATTTCGAGATTTTAAAACGTGGGCTACTTGCTCAGAATAGACAGGGAAGTTACTACGGGAGTGGATATATCACTAACGGTCTTCGTTTTCAGGGACCATTTTACATATTTTGTAGAGAAATGTATGTATAAGACTACAACAACGAGGAAGTTAACGTAAAGTACTATGCATATATTGTTTAAAATTTTTGTTTTTGCAGACTCGTGTACACGAGCTTTTACTGTAACTGATTTTGCAAGAGCAATGTGGAATGTGGAAACGCAGTAAGTCCAGGTCTTGCCTCTTTCACAGGTGTTTGTAGACTGAATCTTCTTACTTAATGCTCGGAAGTTTTTTCGACTGTGAACGGAGTAATGGAGTGACGTCGTTCACTATATTTTCCTTCCGAATGACTTTTCATGTGTTTATTTACTGTAAAAACGAGCAACCGGGACACTTATATGTATATGTAGTATTAAGTGGTTAAAGTTAGGGAAATAATAACTTGACCAGACTTTACACAGCCTGAACAGTATGCCTTTAAAGCATTAACGTAAACCTGTAGTATTGCAAGAATACCGACAGCAATAGATTAATGGCATTCATAATTATTCGAAAATAATTTACGTAGGCTCAAATGCCCAAATTCCTGGCAACCTTTTTTTCGGTCTCTTAATTCTTGGAAATATAAGCCGTACATACTAGCCAAATCTGTACTACATGAAAATGTATTCTTGTAATGACAGATTTTTACTCATGAAATATTTATGTAGTCTTCAACTGCAAAGGTTGTGAATTTATCAGTTTCTTACAACTTTGAATACCACTTAACAACTAAAAACAATATTCGTTTCGTAAGTGATTATTCCCTTCACGCTTAGGTTGTTAGGTTCATTCAATCAATGAATAAAAGGAGAATATGAGCAAAAAATTCCTCGTTTTAAATAATTTGTAACGTCTGCGAGCCGGACCTCACATTATTAACACGGCAGTTCATGTGCTTTTGTACCAATATTTCGATGCGTCAAAAACGGAATCGATGATGGGTCAAAAATATTAAATATTAAAGACAATACTATGCACCGAAAAGATTAATGTAATCAACTATACTGGTGTTAAATGACCATATGATTTGTGTAAGCCATCGAAATACTAAGCTTAACACTCCACCATATTCATTAAATAATTACCAAAAGAATACTATTCCCACGGGAAACATCGGATTTCTTGATGGTTAAGGATAAAAAAACAACTGAGAATCCAAATATTCAATTTGGAATGCCAACTGGAATTCAAATCATCACGACAAATTAGAATCAATATTTAAATTAACAAACTCGGAGTCAACTTTTGCTATTTATTTTGTGGAGCCAACACAATATTCAAGTACAAATCTATTGGGACTCTAAGAAGTTCACTGAGCTGTTTTTCCGATTCTTCTTTAATGATCTGATGTCTTTTCCTTGTAAAGAACATCGAAATAACTTTCTCACGATGGACCTTGATTCCAATCACAATCCGTAAAACCCCTAAACGGAAATAAAAAAAATGCATTTTATAACACAAAAATTTCCGTATAAGCGATTAACAACAATAATTTAATAATTCACATTTTCATAATACCCGGCAAGGGTGCTTCCATGATTATGAGAATGTCACTTACGATTAGATTAATAGCTCAACACAAACAAGGTTAATACAGATGTATAGCAATTCACATAGAACTTATAAGGTAGCGAAAACCTCTACAGTTTCTTCAGTAGTGATGTCGTTTTTTCTAGTGGAAGTGAAAACGTATTTAAAGACTAGCAACGTACCTTAGTTAACTCAACAAACCTGAAATATGGATAAATATAAAAACCAAAACTGAACAGGAAAGGCTGAGAGATTTCTATACGATCTTCTTATTTAAAAACAACATTTATTTCTTGTGTAGATGCATTTATTTTGTGATAAGAGTGTAAATATGTTTATACAAGGAATGTTCCCATCCACATTTGCGGATATGAACGTTTGTTTTGAAGCAAAAAAAATTAATAATAATCACCTTATTCAGTAATTCATTACTGTTTAACTTATTCATGTGTCACATTATTTTGCAGGAACCTACCATTACTTTTCTTGATTTAAAAGTGCATTCTTGAAGTAGAAACTTTTGAAACATTAAGCAGTTAGCGCAACCACTTCCGTATCTCCCGTATAAAACTTATAGCACTTATAGAACGTATAGATGAAATTTTTACGTGCAAAATTATGGTTTATATTTATAAAAGCTAGAAGTTTTATACGAGACACACGTGAAGGGTTGAGCTAACTGCCTATAGTCTCTCTGCACTTCTTGTTTCTTTTAGTTTTTATTTGTACATTTCATTATTTGGTTGAGTTTTAACCAAACCGCATACGTAAAGAAGTGCTGAATTAATGATTAAATAATTACATACCTATTCACTTAAAACTTCCACCGGAAAAAATCCTTACATTAAAAATAATTATCACAGGAAATACATGCACTATATGCAGTTCAATAGGCTGAAGGAACTTTGAGTACTGCCGCAGCGACGTCAGTTATTAATTTTGGTTGCGGTAATAGAATTTCTTGAGAGTTTCACTACCTTGTGCATTCTACATGCCTCGATGTATACTAAAAAAGTAACTGCAAAAAGTTCGCTACCCCTGTTATTAGTGTCCCAGTACTCTATCTTTGGCTCAAGCATGTAAGGTATTTCATCCTTTAAATACTCCAGCATTTTCGATTTTACGATTCGTAAAGTTAAATCCGCTGGTGGACAATCGGTAAGTATGTCGCCATTAAATGCCCATGGAGAAGTTCTTGCGCTGGTTTTTAAATAGTTCTGTCAAGAGAATTCATTTCGTGAGCATTCCATTCCGCACGATAAGAATAACCTAGCAGGTATTTTTGCTTTAGAAATGTAAATAATTCAAGGAATGGCAACAAAAGTAATTCTTACTTTGAGATTTTCAACCCCGTTTCCTTCAAGTGCAGATATTAGGAACACTTCTTGAAAGTTAGGCCACCCACGTACAACACGTCCTGCATTCGTTCGCATACACGACATAAGGCCAAATGTTTTACAGTGAGGAGGTTTAACAAGAAAACGAGGAAATTCCAAACAAAAAGTTGGCTAAAAAATTTTTAACCAAGGCTTACCGTTTTCATCATATTTGATTTTTGTAGAAACCAGAGGATCAGATTTAGAATCATCTCCTGACTGGTCAAATGGTTTATTATCAGACTGTTCTGACTCAGCCAGGGACATTTTTATTTTGGTTTTCCTAAAAAGTACATCCATACTCAGTTCTTTGGGTTTCCGCTTCTGTTTGGCAACTGGAATAGGTTTCCCAGCTACTAAGCCATCACATAAATGAAAAACCGTGTTCAGAAGCTTTTGCTTGCCTTTTATTTTATCGATCTAAGAATACGAAAATACTTGTCAAATATCACTGGGCATAATAGTTGTTCTGTCGTTCATATGAATTCTACGTATGCTACCAAGTTAAAGTTAAAAGCATATAACCAAGGGTATTTTGTTAGTTATGGACCCAAAATATTATTATGTACCTTATTAATTATCAATATTGCAGGCTTTGTGGGAAATTTTTGCAAGACACCTATAACTTTTGGGTCGAGTTTATCTCTTAATATTTTATTCTCAATACTGTGAAGCACAGCAATAATATCTGCTTTCCGAGCTGAATCTTCAGGTGCTATTGCAAACTCCTCCGGAATAGAAAACCTAGAGAAGAGACTTCGATTAGCGAGCACACCCATCTTAAGCTAGTACAGTTTAGCCGTTTAACACTCATGTAAATATCAAAATACCCATAGCATTCCACATTATTCAGCAATCATGAATCTTTTATCTAAAGCATGGAATCACAATCACACACACACAACATACTCACTTCTTTGTCTCCTTCTTACTGACTACACCTGGTGTGTCCGCAAGAACAAGTTGAATTTCATTCTCCAACATTATGGCATTTTGCGTCGCCCTGGTCGTATGAGCCTTACTTGAAACCGGGCAGACCTAAAAAGGATTAAACATAATTAAAGTCATACCACTTCCGCAGAACATTTGTAGTAGTTGAATGAACTACACTCAAACAGAAAATCGAAACTAATCTCTAATCTTTTCAACGAAACAAATGTTCTCCAAGACCAAGTTTATGTTTATTTATTCGAGAGCTACTCACCCCAATCGACATCAACCTGTTAATCAAAGTGCTCTTCCCCGCATTCGGAACACCGATGACAGCGACCTTCAATAATTTAGATCCTTCTGGTTCCGCAATATGTGGTACATTTTCCCTCGAAGCAGCCGAGTCAGTGGTCATAAAAAACTTCAGGTCTTGGAAATCTCTTCTAAATATACTCCTTAACAGCAACCGCCGACCACCGTAACTGAGCAACATTTTACACCCGCATTAGAGTTTTCAATAATTATTATTATACGCCCGTCCACATAAGGTCCGAATTTGTTAAAACTTGTACATTAATAAAAAATATTAATCCAGTCTAACAACGTCCAACTACACGTGCTGAAATTTCCAACTATTTCACAACACAGCCACCAAAAATTTGCACCTGCACGTTGAATCTATTTTTTAAAATGATTTTAAAATTAATTAAACCCCTTTAGTTGGTGACGTTGCAAAGTCCCATTAATAAAATCTGTACACAAATCCAGAGGATCAAGATCAAAAATATTAAAAAATAATGTTTTTCCACGATGTTGCAATTATCGTTTCGTGCAATTCTTGGAGTTTCAATACGAAGTCCCGGCGAAACTTTTGAAACAAGATTGACTTGATGTGCAATGTTTAGATGGCGATTGAAGGATAGGAAAGTTGCAGCTACTTCCCCATTTGGGTTAAAGGAATTTTAATACTATCGATACTATCCATACAAAATCCTAGACTGCGAGTGCGTTCAGGTTGATTTTTATTTCTATGCACTGGCTACGTGTATGTATATATGTATGTGCTTGAGTCCTGCCCTTTTTTCAGTGCACAAATAAGTCTCCGAGTCTATATTTGTATTTACACATAACTTCTCCACACTCCTCTCATCTGCACTTCTGCATGAAGGAATAGCCTTTTAAAGTATAGAAGTTTCTGCATCTAAAACTATGCGTATACTTAAGTACATATACTGTCGAAGGTGAAACACATGTACGTATGTACACTGAACGTTAGAGTATAGAGCAGACCCACCGCGTGTGAATCTCTGGGTACATTTGCAAAAGAAGAGAGTTAGGGTGTGAACCTCAGTTAACCAGATAATCCAGAAAGGCTCTAGTCAACAATTAGATATACAGTCAAGTACAAGTCTTTTAGGGAATTCCAAGTCAATTTTGTCTCGAAATGGCATCTCAAACGCAAGGGATTCAGCAGCTTTTGGCAGCGGAGAAAAAGGCTGCTGAAAAAGTCGCGGAAGCGAGAAAAAGTAAGTTTGTTTGAATTAAACCGTGAAATTAAGGCAGTTGTTAAGTAAATTTTGAGAGTGAGAATTTTCCATGGGACATTCATGGGTTGGGAGGGCTGGAGTTAGAACAGAAGGTGTAGTAAAGGTGTGTCGAATGCATTATTTTACAAGTTGGGTGAAACACACCTAGATGCTATGTAAATAATAAGCAATACTGCCAAATCATATTTATTCTTAAAATATTAACCAGGGGATTCCAAAAGTTTTTTTGAAACTGCAAATTTGGGCTGACATGAGAAGTGGAGGTTTTTTTCAAATGGGTACATATTATGTACGGAGTACGCAAGTAGGCGTTGACCTTAAGCTTTGAAATACAAATTTGCACCAGTGTGGTGTAATAAGTTCGTATGTGTTTACATTGGAAGTATACTGAAAAAGTTTTCATTCAAGTGAGTATTAACAAAAAGACCTTAAACTTGATGATTTTCAGACTTTTATGAATTTATGTTGATGTTCATAATGAATGTTCGGGAATGGTCCTTATAATGGAAAAAGTAGAGATATTATAGAAAAACAAGTTGGAAAACGGATATAAAGCTGATTACTGTTTAAAAGTTGGATTGTTAATTAATTGTTTCTTGTATTTAAGGGAAAGCTCGTCGTTTGAAGCAAGCCAAGGAGGAAGCTCAAGCAGAAATTGAAAGATATCGGCAAGAACGAGAACGCCAGTTCAAAGAATTTGAGGCCAAGGTAATTTTGGCAAATGGGCAATTTAAAATGCTCCTCTTTAAATTTTATTATACTTTTAACAAATTCATTTAATTGTGTAGCATATGGGCTCACGGGAGGATGTTGCAGCTAGTATCGATGCCGACACAGTTGCGAAGATTGAGGCCATGAAGCATCACGTTGCTTCAAATAAAGAGCAGGTAAATATTGGTATTTTGTGGGTTTGTGTATTTAGAATGGAAAAATTTGAAAGATTATACATTTTCTATTTTCTTTTGAAATTCGTAGGTCATCAAGAGATTGCTAGAGATTGTGTGTGATATTAAACCAGAATTGCACCCCAACTATCGTTAAACTCAAATGTGATCGTGAAACTTGCCGCATCCCAATTCCACTTAGTAGTCGGACTTCCAATTCTGTCTGTGAATAATGTTACACATTCCAGTAGCTGTGTCAAAAATGTATGTTGTAACTTTATTACATGTTCATCAATCGTGATTAGTAGATGAAGAGTTACTAGCTTTAGTTATGATAATTGTGTAGGGGGATTTGTTCAAATTATTATTCGTGAATTAAATGTAATTATTTCGGCTAAATGTTAGTAGAATCTTATTTTGTTTCCGTGTCATGAGTTCCACTGGAGCATACTAATAGAATCGCAAGAATACATTTCATTCCATTGGGAAACGGCAAAGAATCTGTCAACAGCTTTGAAACATATTGAAACCACCATTTCAATTATACGCATATTTAGTATAAATGTACCAATTAAATATAATGCAACATTACTATCTGTAACTATCATACGAGGACATCTGGAAGTTGTAATCTCTCAGGGCATAAAGAGGAGCAACTTTATACATGCACAATTACTATTTGTTGTAATTATTTACATATTTGAGAATTTGCTCCGAATATGCTATAGGACGCCAGGACTGCCAGGAGGATGCAAATCCCGAAAATTAGTATTCGTCAAACTATAGCAGCAACTTTTTTTCTCATCTTTCTTAATTATAAGAACTGTACATGAAAATCACCGTATAACAATGGACAAAAGAGGGCACAAGGTTTCTCTCTTAAATCGTTTTAATACAATAGCAGAGGTTCCTCCCGATTTCTAAAATGTTTCTTTACTGTGTAAGAGCTTAAGGAACAAATTCCTTGAACCGTTGAGCTGTAGCATACAGCTCACTCAGTCAATCACATAGGTACAGTTGCTGTAGAAAATAACATGAACATGATTAAGTAATAGTATATATTAAGCACATATAACTTATTGCTGGTATGTAGCTACATATTACATACCAGATTACCACGAAACAATTTACTAATACGTACAATTCAGCATAAATAAAATTAAAAAAGTAGACCACACCCAATACAGGTCGTATTCTTTCCTACAACTGCCTCTACTGTCTAATTGTAAAGCTGGTTCGCAGAGCCCAAATTAGTCGCAGGTCGCAGTCGCTAAGCGACTTCATCCTGAAATCCCTGTCGCATTCATCATTCACTCCATACACTGACTAAAACAGGAGATCTATGTAAACTAAAATTGATTTTCTTCAAATATATTCATCCCGACTTTACACACAAGCACCCAGGCGCTTAACAACGGGGGGTACAGGGGGTACATGTACCCCCCACCCAAACCCCAGAGGGGTACAAGCATGTATTAAGTACCCCCCGGAAATTTGATAAAATAGCTGAAAATTGAGTTTTTTACGCCATTTTTTATCTAATTTCCTGCAACAAAATGTCAAATTTGCCAAGTTTTGTCAAAAGTTGCCAGAAAACCGCCATTTTTCTTTATAAGTGTTTTTAAAAAAGTAATGTTCCTTTACATACATACATAGGTTGTTAAAAATTAAATGGCCGAAGGGTACAAGCTATGGCTTTGTACCCCCCACTCATGACTCCGTTGTTAAGCGCCTGCAAGCACCTGTATTTGTTTTTAAAAGCCCCGTCGCTTAGCGAATCGCTAAGTAAAAACCTATGCGAAACCGGCTAATAAGCGTACGAAATAATTTTGGAGCCCTAGCACTATTGTATATAGCATAATGCTTTAATCTCAAGTAAACCCTATTCCATGGAACGATTATTAGCAGTGATTCGCAAAATTTGTTAAATTAGATGTACATACCTGGATTTAGTTATACAATTGTTTTACACATTTTGGGCATTGTGGTAGAGGTCGGATAAATTAACGTCATTGTTTATCATTCAATAAAAAAATTAAAAGTAAATAAACTTCAGGAGCAGAGCTTTGCGTGGAGTGGAAGTTTCATAGGTGTTGCGATATTTTTACGGCACTTTTGTCCGAAGAATCCTCCTTGTTTATATAGTACGCAGCAACGTTTATTTCCTCTTACTGTTAGGACACGGGATACGCCAACACACAATGTAATTATATTCACGCAAGAGATTAAATGTCTTACGTCTCTATATATATATACACTATTTCATTATGCGCTCTCTAAGTTCAGTGTCCAAGTGCCCATGTCCATCTGTGCTTTCATCTCTGCAATGTGCTAATGTAATGTTGAAGCACGTATGCATATGTTGCTTTCGTGTGTGCGTGTGATGTTCTTACCGCTCTTTCAGTAACAAGGGAATTGTCAATCTCGACCGTACTCTTCACATGCAAATACATAACGAACAACGATGGGCGCGAAAAGGTCTTTGTTAGCATGCGGTACTACACCATCGAATCCAATGCGATGGGTATAGGAGCCTTTATTCGTGGTTCTTTTGTCCACAGAGTCAGTTCAGTAGTTCATTTGTATACTAGTATTTGTGTGTGGTTGAAAAATACTTTCCCTCTAGCTGGAAAGCGAACTTGTGACAAAGAAGAAGCGATTATTGCTATCAGAAGTAATTTCGTAGTAGCTGACAGAAATCGGATATCGGGGTGAACCACTGTTTCTAGAATTTCATAGTAACAAAGCGTGAATTTTTAAAGGTAACTGAATTATTAATTTTTGTTACCCTTTTACTGTGAAATTAATGACTGACACTTTCTGTTTGGAAGGTTAATTAATATGAAATGAATTAAATAAATGTGTTGATTTTTAAGCTACATCATGTCAGGTCGGAGGAATAGATCAAGTAATCGGGACAGTGAATCAGAGGAGAGTGCTTTGTCTGCCATTTCAAATAGCATTAGGGGCTTGCTGGGAAGAAGACCAACTAGTCCTCGAACAACACCTTCACCAGGTCCTGAAGATGCACGCTCACCCGTTTCCCGAGCATCTACTCCCCTGGGGGATGAATCTTCAGTGTCGGACGGGGAGAACCAACAGTTTTTTGAAGCTGAAGAAGATGAGTTGGTCGACGTGGAAGCTGACGATGAGGAGGGTGAAGGAGAAGAGCTTTTCGGTGATAACATGGAACAGTAAGTTTTGATTTCCCATATGTGTACATTATTATTATTTAGTTTACCACTGAAATGACTGCAACTGGGCTATAGATTGTTGGAATTCATGCAATATTTGCTCTTAGGGACTACCGACCTGTGCCTCACTTGGATCGCTATGACTCTGATGTGTTGGATGAGTCTGAGTACGATAATTTGTCCGAGGGAGCAAGGCGAGATGCTGAAGCGGAAATGAGAGACAGAGATCGTCAGGAAGGCCGGGTACTTCCAGGACGTATGAGGAGAGGGCTTCTTTACGGTAATATATTATTTTTGAGGACGATTTGGGCAATTTATGTTCCATGTTTGAGTTTTAGTGTTTTTATTTCTATATATGTTTAGATGACGAGGACGACGACGTTCTTCCTCGCCACCAAAGGCGTGCGAAGAAAGCATATGGGGAAGAAGCTGAAGAGGAAGTAAGGTTTCAGATTTTGTGGTTGTTGAGGTATTAATTATTGGTGGATATTGCCAAGGGCGAATATTTATTTGGCTACGAATTTTTTTATAGATGTTTGAATCCATTGAGAATATTGAAAATACCCGTGGATTATCAATTCAAGCTTGGGTACAAATGCCGGGTACTAGAAACGAAATTTTCAATCGTTTCAAACATTTCCTACGAACTTACGTAGACTACAAGGGTAACAAAATGTATGAAGAGAGAATCCTTCGAATGTGTGAACGTAAGTGGCTAATATTAGCAGTAACAATAGTAGCCATCTGTCGAAACATGAATGCTTATTAATGGGATTAAAAGGAAAACTGTCTTAATTTAGAAAATAAATCCAGCATGGAATTGGATTACAACACCATTGCTGCCAAAGAAACTGTCTTGGCGTATTTTATTCCTGAGGCTCCGGTCCAGATGTTTGCAATTTTAGATGATGTGTTGAAGGTATGGTTCACCATTTAGGAAGAGATATTTTTTGTAAATACTTAAAATAATTAAAATAATACTTAAAATAATAGTATGTGTGAATGTAATATGGATTGATTTATCACAGTCGATTGTGCTGAACACATACCCTGAGTATGAACGTGTGACGAAAGAATTTCATATCCGTATTACTAACTTACCCGTGTTGGAACACATTCGGAACTTGCGTCAGTTGCATTTGAACCAATTGGTAAGTTGTAAGACTTCTTTTGACAGTATATCGTCGGGTAAAGTCCAAAAGGCGCTATATGCAGAAATCGCTTAAGCATGGCAGTACATGTTAAATCCCGTATAAGCGATTTATGCATATAGCGCCTTTTGTACTTTTCCGACGAAATATTTCATGTTTCTATTAATTGATACACTCGTGTTAATCAAACTAATCTTATTCTACTAGATCCGAACGAGTGGTGTCCTTACTTCTGCCACCGGCATTCTTCCGCAGTTGTCAATGGCTATGTTTGACTGCCTCTCTTGTGGTTTCATTCTTGGACCTTTTGTTCAAACTCAGTCTTCGGAATTGAAACCAAACGCATGTCCTGAATGCCAGAAAACTGGCCCGTTTGCTTTAAATATGGAGAAAACGGTTTACTCAAATTATCAAAGGCTTACTATTCAGGAGTCACCCGGTAAAGTACCTGCCGGTCGATTGCCGCGTTCGAAGGATGTCATTTGCCTCAGTGATCTCTGCGATATGTGCAAACCTGGTGATGAAATCGAACTTACAGGTAAGGTTCAAATAGCTCAGAATCAAAATTACTAATTTGTGCTGTTCGGATATTATTTTCCAACTTGTTCTTCTTCGGTACCCTAATAATCAATAACTCCTTCTAGCTATGTATACCAACAACTACGATGGATCCCTAAATGTTAAACAAGGCTTCCCTGTATTTTCTACGGTTTTGATTGCAAATCACATTCTTCTAAGGGATGATAAAACGGCATTAAGTGCTATTACGGATGAAGATATTCGTCTCATTACAAACCTCAGTAAGGATGAACGAATTGGGGACCGAATCGTTGCGAGTATTGGTCCTTCTATTTACGGACACGAAGACATCAAAAGAGCAATAGCTCTGGCCCTGTTCGGAGGCGAAGCCAAGAATCCAGGTAAAAAATTGGAGGAAATACTTGAACTTATGGTTTGAAGTCAATCAAAATTTTAAAACGATCTCTGGATTTCAGGCTTGAAGCATCAAGTTCGTGGAGACATCAACATTTTATTGTGTGGTGACCCGGGAACTGCCAAATCTCAGTTTCTTAAGTTTGTCGAAAAAATTGCTCCTCGGGCTGTTTTCACTACTGGCCAAGGAGCTTCAGCCGTGGGGCTTACCGCTTATGTACAAAGGTCTCCAGCAACAAAAGAGTGGACGTTAGAAGCCGGTGCTCTTGTTCTTGCAGACAAAGGAGTGTGCCTAATTGATGAGTTTGATAAAGTATGTTACCTTTTCCTAGAAATTAATGTTTGAAGTAGCAAATCATATTTTAATTTTTACTTTTCGCATATCAAAAATAGATGAATGATCAAGATCGTACAAGTATACATGAAGCGATGGAGCAGCAGAGTATCAGTATATCCAAGGCTGGTATTGTGACTTCTCTTAAAGCACGATGCTGTGTCATGGCTGCTGCTAATCCTATCGGTGGGCAGTATGATTCATCTTTGACATTTTCCGAAAACGTAAGGTTACACAATTGGCGGGTACTTGCCATAAGAATGTTGTTTAATTGAATAGTAACATTGATAAATGTTGTTGCAGGTTGATTTATCCGAACCCATTTTGTCTCGATTTGATATACTTTGCGTGGTGAGAGATGTTCCAGATCCTCTTGTGGACGAAAGGTTAGCCAAGTTTGTTGTTAACTCACACATTCGCCATCATCCTGTGAAAGGTAGGCTTCGCCAAGAAGATCCTCTGAGTGAAGATGATGAGGACTTCGACAATCGTCAACCTTTTGGAACTCCTAATGATGGGTCGACTCCACGGGAGGTGAGATTACTGACGATTTAGGGGTGTTTATGAGATACAACACTACTCATACTTTTCCGACTGAATTGAGGAATCGAAAAATTCAAAAATACGTAATAATTACAGTTGGACGTGGAGGACGATTCAGTATTGAGTACTTTGGAGAAAATCCCTCAAGATTTATTGCGGAAGTACATCATTTACGCAAGGGAAAAATGCCACCCCAAGTTGTACAATATCGATTCAGATCGGATTGCCCACATGTACAGTGAACTTCGTCGGGAATCAATGGTAGTTATTTGGAATTATTGAAGCCTTCCGTCCGCTATCAGCATTGCTATCTTCATTTTCTAAAAATTTCTTTTGTAGGCTACGGGTAGCATTCCCATTACTGTACGACACATTGAAAGCATGATTCGTCTGGGTGAAGCTAACGCAAAAATGCACCTTCGCGAATTTGTTAATGACGACGATGTTAACATGGCCATTCGAATTGTCTTAGAGAGTTTCATAGATACTCAAAAGTATTCCATCATGAGGACAATGAAGAAGGTATGTAGTGTTGTAATAATAAAATCTATATGTATATATATACAATATTTTAAAATTTTCAAGTTACCTTTAAAATCATAATTCAACTGTTTATATAGACATTCGGTCGCTACCTGGCATACAAACGAGATAACAATGAGTTATTATTCTTCATTCTCAAACAAATGCTGCTGGAGCAAGCCGCCTACTTGAAAAACCGTTACCGTACTGCCCAAAGAGTTATTGAGATAAATGAAAAGGATTTTATGGAGAAGGTAAGAGGAGTGCTGTTTGTTTCTGATATTAACGCCTTATTCGCTTAAACAGGCGACAACAACTTCGTCCATGGAGTCGGCGAAATAAATTTTTTATTACTGAACTGTTGTCGCCAGCTACTTGAAGATCCCAGCATCAGCGATAATTTGCACACATTGCAGGCAACAAGGTTTTGTCGCAAATCACTGGCTATAGTCGCCAGGCCTTAGTCATATGACCTTACCGATCCTAAATTTGTTCTTTTTAGGCACATCAAATCAATATCCAAGCAGTCTTGCCCTTCTACGAGAGTGATTTGTTTAAGAAGAATCATTTCATTTATGATCCGAAGAGGAAGCTCATTATTCAGACACTGGCTGAACAGTACACAGACATTTAATTTTTTAATGCGTCTACTCTAAGATTTTTTTCGGGAATCATCTTCGGGATAACTTTCTGCTACCTTTTTTAAATTGTAAGCAATTTCACTACGTATATGACATGATTACGCTGTTAAAATCTTGTTCACTATTTTGTGTTGTAAAACTACCTCGTTTATTTAAATTTACAACTGAACATAATAAATCAGTGCTACATTTTAAAATAGCCGACAGAAAAACAGGTTTCATTGACACCAGGTCCCACAATAGGTATAACATACTGGAGGTCCCCAGGAAAAGAAGGACCTACTATCATCATTTTTTTGGCTCCTGGTAGTTGAACTGGGGATATTTCCTTAAAAGAATATTCAGTTGCCTGTGATTCAATCGCTGTGCCTCACGAGTATTCGGTGTTAGCTTCCCAGCCTGAAGTTGTTCCTTCAGTTCACCCTTCTTTTTCTACAACACGAACATATGAGTTTCATTAAGTGCCCCACGTCGTGGAGACGTCGCTTCACCAGTATCGCCTTAAAACGTAAAGGAATTATGCAGGTACAGCATACTTACCATGTGAGAGAATACACAATCGTGGTACGTTTTCATTTGTTGTGCACATAAATTATCTTTGAAGTCGTTATCTTTTAAGCAAGTGAACATCAGCGCCATTTCTTGAAGACACACAGACTCTATACACACATATTCAAAAAAATTTATTATTTTATTGCTTATTATTACATTTTTATCCGGTTGTAGTAGTAATCAGTAAAACAAGCTCCATTAGCGTAGAGGCAATGGACTCGGGAGTCGTCTGAGTCATACTCGGGTTCGAATCCCGGGTGTAGTATGTAATTTGGCTCAAGGAAAGGGGTTTTGTCCCACTGGGTTTTTTCTCTGACCACTCAGACCTTTGACAGCTTGTGCGAGGATTCCTCATAGATAGGGTTAACCATTGAAACTTAGTAACTAATTTGAATAAAGGCTTAAGATGGTTAACAACTCTGTTAGACCTTCGGGTATGAATCGGAGTATAAACCCCACTTTTTTTTAGTAATCAGTAATCAATACACAACTTTTAAATCATCTGCTTCCTCTTATTGCATACCTGAAGTCTTCTCTCCTTTGCCGGATACTTCGTTCTTCAATTCCAACTTCGTGAATTGCTTCCAGGGAACCAAATGCTCTATTTGGGGATTCCTCCCTTTGGGGTAGCCACGTCTCCAAATGGTCATTTTTAATAAAAACAAGGTGTGCTATCAGCCTCTTGAAATTATTCTCACCTAATATTGGGAAGTACACTTCAACTTCAAATACAAGGATGCATTTTTCAAAAAGTAAATATAATTTTGACTGAAATACCAATTCCACTATCCGGTATTACACCGACCTCCTTTATTTCCCACTGGGCTCAAGAACCATAGCACAGGTAGGAAGATATTATTTATACATGCAAATAAATACAGAGACGCGAACACAATTTTGATAATCCAGAGATCGTACTGGCAAAATACAATTTGTTGGCTTGAGTGTTACTAGACTTACAACTATACGGACGGTACGGTATAAGATAAAACATGTCGAAATACATATGTGCTGTGCTAAGGACAGCCGAATTCTAAAACTCAAATGTTCGCGGCGACTTTGAACTTACACAGCGATATATAGGATTGTGATCGTTTTAACTGCTTGAACGTTTTTGTGTAAATCGAAAAGTTATAAAAATGGCTGCCCTAGTTTTCCGACTGCACTGTATATGTTCGACCATAATTGCAATTTATATTGCTTTTTTCTGAATGTGCCATTGCAAATCAAATATGAGTGTTTCCTTACCTGTTTGTAGCAACATGATATAAAAACTAAGGATATACTTACACGTAAACGAAATTTGTGGCTTTTGAAAGCAATTATTATCATTTCGGTTAGATGAGATTCGGACAACTCACCCACAAACATTTTCAACCATTGAATCCAACTAATTAGCCGTTTTACGTTTTTAACTAATTTTTTTAGCCAAATAAATTTTAACCTAAACTAAAACAAAGTTAACCAAAGCTTTTTCAACCGAAATTATTTCAACCAGAAATAAATTCATCCAACATTAAGTTAACCAAAAACTTATTTATCCCCCATGAAGAACCTTTATTCAAATTTACTAATTCCTAACTTACAAATCCTTAATTTACAAACACAAAAAATTTCCATTTGCACTCAATAGAAAACCATACTAGGGAAAATACAGCTCAAAGAATTCGGAGCCTGAAAAATTACATTTTGTAACAACATAAGCTTACTGTCGGGGCAAAATAATTTTAGCAATAAGTAATTATGACGTAGACAGGTGTGCACTGCAACAGCGAATCACGTTTCGTAAACGGCCAGGTGAGGATGCTGTGATTGGCTAATCACACTTTGCACGTGACAACTCACCAACGGCCGACACTAATTTAATCTTGCCTCGACAGTACATGTTTGCTTCACATCGAAACCCGAAGGAAAATACGGCATCCGATAACGATATCATGCCCCGACTTTTTCCTGTCGTAGATTTTTAAGAAACATAATTAGAAGTAGCAATTCTCTATGTATAGGATCGTAACTTCGCAAAAAATATTATTTTTGTATTATAGTTACTTATTTTGAATGATGTTTACATTATGTGTGTACAATTATTGGCAAAAAAAGTTTAGTTTATTTAATGGAACAATAATATTTTGGATAAGTATTCCTATGTGATAACCTTTATAGTTTATTTAAATTTTGGATGAGACATTATTAGCTAAATTTGATTTCGGTTAATTTTATTTTGGTTAACTTCGCTTTAGAATAGCAAAGTTTCTGGTTGAATTTAATTTGGTTAAAATTTCATTGGTTAAAGTCGTTTTTAGTTAAAAAGATTCTGGTTAAACATGTATGTATGTAATTGTGGGGACCGTGGTTTACTCATTCATTTCTAGTTAAACATACTTTGGTTGAATTAGATTTGGCTAAAATTGTTTTTGGTTGGAATCATTGATTGAAAAAGTCTCTGGATGAGCTGTCCTAGACCCATTTGTCAAAGCAGGTAGGTTGGAAATTCGGCCTTGCGAATGATAATGCTTAAGGGTGCCCAAAGATACACTAAGAAGTCCACATTACATTTGTACAATCATTAGGAATTTTCTGGCTCCAATGCTGAAGCGGTGCAAGATTATGTGCGGCAATTATGCTCATTCGCCCCAAATACCTCCTCACACCAGGGAAATCGCATACAGGACGAAATAAATTATTTTTTGGGTTCAGCTCAAAAAATTAAAACGAGGTATATTTAAGTCTTGAAATATTTAACCTCCCCTGGTTTTTCGGCACCCCAATTGATTTCATATGCCGGTTCAAAAACCTCATTTTACTTTTTTGATCTGAATCCAAAAAACGTTTTTTGTTGTTCTATATGGGAAATTCTTTGTGGGGTGGCATTTGGGACGAATGAGCATAACTGACGTAGATAATCTTGCACCAATTCAGCATTGAGGCGAGAAAATTCAAAATGATTGCACGAATGAATAATGAGTACTTCAACTTCATAGGGTGCCTTTTGGCACCCTTAACTTTATCATTCGAAAGGTCGAATTTCATACCTACTTTCTTTGCCAAATACCTACCCTTTTGAAAGCTAACTGGCAGCTCTGGAAATCGCAGGACTGGATCTGGAACCTGACGGAAACTTTTGTTACTTATAGTATTAAGCAGCAACGTAAAAACGGCAGTAGTTTGCGAAATGGGAACTAAGAAATTTGCACTGTTTTTCGAGTATTTGATCCCTCGCTCTCTGGGCTGGGTATGTTTTGCCGACTTTATTGAATAATTATTGTAAGTAGAATAAAAGCAAGGGCGTCATTTTTTTAGTACTTTCTCATAACCTAACATGGTGGCTCTCCGTACGACATAGGAACGATTGATGTAGCACATTTATCCAGTACATTTGCCGGCGTCTCGCAAGTACTGGATGAGCAGGCAGTGAGAGCATTTTCAGCCGATGCCCAGACAAGGCCTCTGTTGCAGCTGGAGGACGCCGAGCTGGAACTGGAACTGCACCCGCATCCGAAGAGACCCAGAGCACGAGAGACGGCATAACCAACCACCATGCCCACAACAAAGGATACGGTTAAAAACACAACTCTTCCTCCACAAGGAATTCCTCCAGTCAGCAGCTATACGGAAAGCAAACGAAAAAGTAAGTATGTAGTATATTCTTGACTTATGATTGAATTGTGGTACTAGGTACTACATTAAATTATTTTTGCATTATTATGAACGATATGGTATGATACGACCAGAGCAGAGAGGCATGAAGAAATTCTTACATTTTGTGTAGAACTCAGTTGATTGTTCATCAGCATTTTTAGTGGACCGCTACTGCCAGGCCCACCAGCTGTCACAGCTGCGGCTTCTAATGCAGCTTTTTGTGCCTTCTCGGCATCACTTGTACTCGAAATTCCAGTTACAGAGCATGCGGAAGTATCGCGTATAACTCCAAAAGCATTTTCTCCTGGGCCTGTAGCATTACCGACAATATTATCGGGTGCTTGGTTCTGACCAGGGTATTCGTTAGAATCTTTCTCGACATCTGATAAATTATTCTGATCGATTGCAGATTCAGCACCTGTTTGAACTAATTCGCTGTCCAGCCCTGACTGAGGCCCATTTACACCCTGCGCATTAAGTATTGAATTTTGATCTGCGGTCGCCTGTTCACAGGCTTGCAACTGCCTTGCAGCTATTTGCTTATACTCATCTTGATTTTTCTGTTGCGCCGTCTGGAGATCCGCCGTACATTGTTCTAATATTTCTGGATGTTCCGATAGCTGACCGCAGAGATTTGATATATCCTTTAGTAGGCTCACGGCGACAGCTAATGATTCTGCTCCGATACTTAGAGCTTCATATGCCTCCCGAGTTATTTGAGTCAGGTATGGATCGGTCTTGGGGCCTGGTGATCTTTCTTGCTCAGGGTCTGTTTTCATTCGGGTTAAATGCTCCCCGAGGGTTTTAAGCAAATTATCACTAACTTCTATTAAATTCTGCAGAGTTTCATTACTGCAAAGTTGCACAGGATCCAGACGAGTCAAACCAGTTTCCTCTATTGTGTCCAGGAGTGATCCAACTGTCGTGAGCAACGTTATTGTGGTTTGATCTTCAGCACTTAGAGCAGTGGCAAATATTTCCTGATACAGAGGCGCTATTTCTTTAAAATATTTCCCCATACTCCCTGGTCCTATAGGCTCATCCAATGGATTAGTTCCACAAAGTATTGGACGTTGCACGGCTACAGGATATCTTCCCTGTTGGACAACTTCTGTCGCAGCAGGTGCAGATCCCGGCTCATAGTTTTGGGTGTTAGCGACAATTTCATTGGCTTTATGAAGGATATCGTCGACATACTCAGTAATTTGTCCTTGCGAGCCTTCTCTAGCTACCTGCAATTTACTCGCTGCTCCTAGTCGAGGCGGAACGGCAGGTGCGACACCAGCAGCCTTGAACTGGCACACGCCTCCACCTGTGACAGGGACGTATTGCCGCAATTCTTCCGGTATGCACCTTCGGCGAGGCCCTTTGGATGTATTAGTTCCCTGGTCCATGGTCATGGGTGCTCCTGAATTTGGAGCTGTACCTACACCTTGAGCTCCATATTGCGCCGCCCCTGGAGGTGCGAAGGTTCGCGGATCTCCTCCTGTAAGGGTGCCATTACTAGCTAGCATACCAGCAGAATATTGTGGCATCCCTACGCTATTGCTTGCTGAAAGTGCAGTAAACTGTGTTGACTGATTCGGGTCCTTGAGGACGCCATGTGCAGACTGGGTTTGTCTAGACATTCCATTAGGCTGATTTAATTGATTACTGGAAGCATTCTGATTCGTATGTATTCCAAAGGGATCGTCATCTGCTTCCGCTCCCCCGCCATTGGCAAGAGCTGCTGTAGTGCCCGTATTACTTAATGGCTGCAAACTGAGTTGATCCGTTGGAACTGTAGATGCTCCCATTGTATTTCCACAATTCAATGTTCCATTTTCATTCCCCGCCTGACCGGGTAAACCAGAAATCATAGTCATAAACCTTGAGACCATACAATCCACTGCAGCTTGCATGGCAGCGCAGTCTGCCGGACCATTTGGACTTCCCATTTGCATTCCTCCTCCAGCAGGATTAGACATGTTGGGGATATCTGTAGGACTGTATGTCATCAACACATTGGCGCACCCATTTCCGATGAAAACCACTCCTCCACCAGCACATGGTGAACTTGCTACCTGCCGTAATGAGTGCGACGGTCCTTGTGACATTGGGAAAGCGTTGACCCCAGGCTGTGCCTGAAATGTACTATCACCAGCAAATTGTCGACCGTTTAAAATGGAAGGGTCTAATGGCCCTGCTTGAATTACTGCGTCTTGACATTCAGCACTCGAAGAATCTCCACAGTACTCATCACGCTGCTCTATTCTCTGCACCAGTCCAGATATACTTTGTGCTTTACTTATAATCCCTTCTAAGGCTCCTGGATAATCCTTGTCTCCACAAAAAGCGACAGTTTCAGGGAACTCATTGGGAACGCCATCTAAACTGTAACCTAGAGGTGCATTGGGATCACGGCAAGCCAATGGATATCCACCTATGCCGTATCCAAAAGGAGCAGTAGGATCATTTGTCGCAACTGGAAGTCCATCTGACAGGTGATAGCCAAAAGGTGCATTTGGATCGGGCGCTTTGAGAGGTAACCCTTGCCTGTCGTACCCATAAGGTGCTGCACAGGTAGCACCAGGCAATGGTTTACCATCCGGACCGTATCCATTTGGCGCTCTCGGGTCAAGATCTTTGAGCGGGTTTCCATCTGGATCATAACCATAGGGCGCGTCCTTACTGGGACCATTCAGTGGCTGACCATTGGGACCGTAGCCAAAAGGAGCATTTGCAGGGGGACCCTGTATAGGCTGACCGTTGGGGCCTAACCCTAACGTAAGCGGTTTTCCATCTGAGCCGTAACCATTTGGTGCTTGCGGATCAAATGCTTGTAGAGGTTTACCGTCAGGTCCATAGCCATAAGGAGCATTTGGATTCGGCCCTAGAATTGGCTGACCATTGGGACCGTAGCCAAAAGGAGCATTTGCAGGGGGGCCCTGAATTGGCTGACCGTTGGG